>JAKCWG010000219.1:0-105515 GCA_021464415.1 Lonicera japonica
TTTGTATTACATTTGTCATCGTAAGAAAATTTAAAGTTTTTTCAAACGATAGTAAATAAAAATCAAGAATAAATTAGTTAGGGTATATAAGATGTTTTTTCTTTTTTGTGCCCAATCGGTACAATTTTAAAAGAAATAGTATGTTCAATTACAATATTTTCATATAAGATACGGAAAATAATTTAATGAAGTTATAAAAATAACAAAAAAGTGTCAATTAAATGAATTAAAAAAAAAGGAATTATTTTTTTTTAAAGGAGATTTAAAATTTTCAACTAACATGGAGGAATATATGTTTTGTTTCATAACATGAAAAATTAAAAAAGATGTCCATTGGTAATGGTTATTCCTTATGATTTAAATAGGAGAACTTGGGGGAAAAGGTTTGTTCATGGAATCATTTATTCCGGACTTAAAACTTGAACCAAATGCGGGAATCGTTTCGGAATAGAATTTAAGATTTCCAGAATGATTTAAATCTTGAACCAAACGAGTCAAGAGTGTGCTCAGACACAGTAAAATTTACTATGCATGCGCGTGTTAAGTTTAAGAATAAAAAATAGTTAAAAAAAAGAACTAAAATGTCTTTCTTTAAAAATATTAGAAATTCTACAAGACAAGGAATAAGAATTACACTTTGTTCAAAAAAAAAAAAAAGGAATAAGAATTACACCAGAAAGAAAGATGAGGGTCAATGTTACTTGGCTAAAGTTCTTGGACATGCCTATGATTTAAACGTTTGCAATTTCAAGAAAAAATAAAAGTAATTAGCTAGGCTAATGAGTAACTATAATTTCATAATACTTATAGTCAAGTTTAAATCTTATTATCCCACACCACTATGATTCAAACCCCTGGATGTGTCTTTTACCTTATATCAATCAAAAAAAAAAATGAGGTTTGAATATTTTAAAAATGTGATACAAATAGTTGAAATTTGTAGAACTTTATGCGCACAAAAACGTTATAAAGACAAGTTTTTTTTTGTATATTTTGTTGTGATACTGATAAATTTTTACTGTACATTTATATTTTGCCTAATTGTTTTTTTATTGACTCCGTGTTAATTGTATTAAAAGTTTGTACTTTAAAATTGTGCAATCCATTTTATTTAAATATTTAGTTATGAATAGATGTAATTGATTTAAAGAATGGTGGTGATGTTGGCACCTCCAAAAACATTTGTTAACACTCTCACTCTTACTAATACTCTCACTTTTATCTTAATAACACTCCGCTTTATACTTACCACTCCCACTTATTTGTGAGAATAAATCTCCTACTTAATTAATTAACAACATCATTAAGTATATAATAATATAAAACAAATGACCCAAAATAAAGGCCTCCATCTAGAGGTGTAAATGGATGTTCAAAAATCCGAATTCGATCTATATTCGAATTCAAATTCAAATTTTGGGAATACTTATCTTAATGGATATTCAAAAAAGAAGATTTGAATAGTGTTTTTAAATATCCGAGGAAACGGATAAGGATATGGATAACGATAATATTCAACTTGAATAATCATTATCCGAGACGGATTATCCATATTTGCGGATATCTGTTTTACTGGATATTCGTATCCACTATAATTTAGTATACGTTACGTATATATACATATATATTCTCTCACAGTTACAAAAATCGGCCATGTTTAGTTTGGTGTTCATAAACTGCCCAAATTTACCAAAGTTTTTTAAACTAAAAAAAGGGGCTTAGAAAAGAATACAAAATAAAAATAAAAAACCTAAGTTTTATTTACAACATATATATGTGATTTTTAGAATGAAAGGTTTGAGACCATATAAAATTTAAATGGTAATAATTTTCAATTTGAATTTATTATTTGCATGTATATGGTGATTGTCTTATAATGTAATATGAATCTTATTGGATTATATCTTGTCAAAATTTACTATAAAATGTAACATTTTATTTTAACAAGTTTTGAAATGCTTCATTTTATTTCTCTAGTTATAACTTGTAAAAGTTTTCATCTTAATTAATAAATTAAATAGTTAAATATATTTTTAAGATTGTTTTAAATTTTTGCACTAACAAAATATAGGAGCGGAAGTATAATAAGAGAAGAAAAATATAGCATAGTTGTTCAAGAAAGACGTGTTGATGAATCTAATATCATGTCTACCTAGTGCCTAACCATATTCTCTAGATCACCGACATTGCATATGGATTCTTTGCTCTATAAAGAGATAGTCAATCTTGAACGGCTGAGAATTTCATGTATAAAGGACAAACAATCTGAAATTGACCTTTTTTGCTTTTTTCGCTCATGCAAAAGTGAGGGCAAAGGTAAAATTGTATTATTTAACAACATATTTATAATTATATTAAAAAATGGATATGGTATTTATCCAAATCCGAGAAATCCGATAGGATAAGGATAAAAATAATTGAATATACTATTCAAAAGGTATATGGATAAAGATTTTGATAGCTTATTTAAAAACGGATAATGATTATGGACAGCGTGGTATCTGCTCCATATCCCATCCATTTACACCCCTACCTCCATTTCTTAATCGACTCCATCTCGCAAGTGTTAATGAAAGAGAGCAGCCGGAGACTTACTTGGTTCCCATTTCATTGTTTATTATTTTTATAACATACACATCAAATATATATTAAAAAAAGCACAATTTTCTGTTTAAAGTACGAATAAGGTTCACTAAGTTTTTCGTAACCGAGTTGCAAGCTTTTACACTCGGTTGCTCTCAACCCAGTATGAAATCTCATAAAATGTCAAATTAATATACTCTCGGGACCTTCATTCGGTTGAAAGCAGCTTAGTATTGCTATATCATGCTCGATTGTGAGCAGTCGAGTGATACTAAACATACTCGGTTTCTCGCAATCGAATGAAAGTTCTGAGAGCTTATTAAATTAAGACCAACATAGTGTTTTTAGTGTTACTCAGCAGATCACCACCGAGTAAAATTTAATTTATTGAGGACCAAAAATATTAAATAAATATTCAATAATAATTCACACTCATCAATTATATATCAATTAAATTATATATTCAATTAAAAGAAATTGTTATTCATATACGAAAAGTTACATGTAATGACAAGCAAACACTATTTATACGGCAAATTTTGCATATTCGCATATAAATAAACAAAAGATTTCACAACAGGCTTACCAATCAATTAAGTGTGATTAGGAAGTCTATTGTTGTTAAATCTTTTATCGACCTAATTTGCAAATAGTGAGCAAGCCTGTCAATATAATCTTCCATCTAATGCATTGCCTTGTCGATACGAAAAATTTCCCACCATGTAGCAACAGGAGGAAGTGGTGCACCGTCTTTCACCGTTACTCTGACGAAATGACAATCGCAGACGTGTGCACCGTCCCACCATCTAAGACCTCATTTGTTGTTTAATTACTAATAATACAATAAACATAATGGATGCGCAGGGGAACTTTCAACAATTATTGCATCGCACTCCGCCTCCCTTCCAAAATATGTATTCTTATATTTGCCTTGACTTTGGCACCAATACACTAACGTATATTGAAAAGAAAATACCTACAAAATACAAATGTTAATAAAAATTAACTCAATCAATAACTTACTTAAATTGTACCAATATATACTAAATTATACTTACTTAGCCATATTATATACTCAAGAGAACATACGTACTAAAAAGAAGATATTATAACATTTATGATTGGAAACTAGTGCAATTGGCTTTTGAGAACCGAGAGTTGTAGCACACACTCGGCTATTAATAGCCGAGTAATATCGTATGTACTCGGTCGCTGACAACCGAAAGAGTTTTTTTTAATTGTGCACAAAAATGACCATACTCAGTTGAGAGCAGCCGAGTGTACAATTTTGCAATTCGATTACGAGGAACCAAGTAAACCTTATTCGTGTTTTAAATAGAAAAATGTGTTGTTTGTATATATATTTGATGTGTATGTTATGAAAATACTATAAACTATGAAACATAATAAAAACATGTATACTTTTATTTGATTAACTATTTCTTCCTTGTTTTTCTTCTCTTATTCCAAAGTTTTTTTTTTCTACCATTCTTCTCGAACTTAACATTTGCATCAATTGTGGAAGTTTTCTAATAGTAAAAGTTTTGTTTGCTGTTTTAGTTAAAATTAATTAACTTTTGTATTAAATTAAAATAAGTGGGGTGATAACTTTTGTATTAAATTAAATCAAGTGGGGTGAAAATAATAATTTAACTTTTTTTTTTTAATGAGAATGTTAACAAATAATTTTGAGATATCAACATCACCACCTTTAAAGAAGAATAGAAAAAAGACGGTCAAGTTTGAACTTAAAATTTAAATGAATATTAAACGCTACAACTACTTAAAATTAAAAGTCTTAAACGGTTATCTCGGAGCGACAGTATTAAGTGGTTTCAAAGTGAACAAAAGAAGTATTGGTTTGGGGTAAAGAAGAATTGTGTATAAAGTGTAAACCAACAAAAAAAAATTGTGTATAAAGTGTAAACCACGTGAGGGGTGACTAACTGATATAGAAATATCTACTTTGATTACAAAATACATTTATGAATAGTAAGAAAAAGTGGTTGTGTATATTTATATTTATTTATTTTATATATTATAGATTATTATTATTATAATAAGGAAAAAGTTGGGTGTGGGGTTAATAATGGCATTGTCGCCGACACCAAAAGAGATACGGGGGTGGGGTCCTATTTGTAATGTAACAACAAAACAAATTAATCTCTCTCTCTTTATAAGTGACCCCCACTCCTACTTCTCCACCCCACTTGCCCATGTCAAACCCCCTAATTCCATCACTTTTTCCTACTTTTTACCAGGGGGGCGGCGCTGATGCACCCCTATCTTTATATTTTATTTAATATATAAAAATATAGAATCAAGTTAACGTGTATTTTAAAAATACATATTAAATATTTATTTTTAAAAAATATTAATTTTTAATATATATTAAATATACTATAAATTCTAATACACCTCTCAATAAATAGATAACTTTCAATTTATCTATTTTCAATAGATAAGTTAATAATGTAACGTAAAAACGTTTATTTAGTTTATCAATAAAAATAAAAAGGTAATAGAAAAAAGGTAAATACACCTCTCACGACACATAATGTGTATCGATTGATACCAATGCAAAATGGCTCAAGGAACATCATCTACCGTGGCAATGCCAAAGTTAGTCAAACGGAGCAATGGGTAGTTTTCAAAAAAATCTTTTATTGGCATGATGCATCATGTGACAGCCAAACAATCTCACATGACACATGATGTGTCAAAGGAGTTTAAAATTTTGTTTCTCACGATACATGATGTGTCGTGTAAGACCATTTCCTTTGCCATGATCAATCATATATCGAGTAGTGTATAAAATTGTCAACTATTATTTTTAGCTCTTGTATAGCGTTTGCCTTACACTTTTGGCATTTTATTTGTTGCGATAGGGCAATGAAAAATGGGAATTTATATTATTAACCTACCCATTAGAGATGGTCTTACGTATGTATCGAGTTAGTATATTATTTTAGTACTTAATATTGACTTTATACAATGAGCATATACTTATTTCATTCGGTGCATATACGCTAACCGAGTAACATAGGATGAAATAAAATAAAAAAGTTTGTGTCATTAACGGTGCCTTTTAATAAAATTCTTTGTTTTCCAAATTAGAGACTTGCCATCACTCTTGGAGTATAATCAAGTTGAAGAGAAAATATTGTATTATGTTCACTATATTACAATTTGAACTTTAAAAATCACATTTTTCTTCTATCTTTGTTAAGGGTGGTGAATAGTCAAGTATATTGTTATACTGATTATGTGAAAAAATTCATTATATACATTGAGAGTCTATTTTTTGTTTTCTAAAACATGACAAATGCATCACAATCTACCAATGATTAGATCGACAAATACATTTGGCATTAATTTAAGTGGGATAATACGATAGTGGTAAATTTGATATTAACTTCTCTCTTTTTTTTTGTTTTCACAATATATCTTTACACAATATTAAATATAAGATTAATTTTTGCTTGTAGAAGTAAGTTTATCTCTTATCAAAAAAAAAATAGTTGAAAAGATCCAACACAAAATCTCCTGAATGAACCCGAAGAAGAAGAAGGTAAGTCCTAGATTAATCAATGGCGAGAATGCTTGGCGTTTAACATTCCTCATTTGTATCATACTTCACAAATTAATCACTGAACTTCGCTCTCTTCCCAATAACGGAGAGAAAATGGGAGAAAGAAAACTAAACAGATTTAGTCACGTGCGGACCAAAAGAGAGAAGAAGTCAATGAACCTGTGACGTAACCTATTACACCAATGCCGATTAATCAAAGGGTAACAATGGTCATTTTTCCAACTAGTGTCTACAACTGTTCATATCAGCCCGATAAATTCCCAATATCTCACGCTTGGCGCGTTTATACGAAACTAACCAACGAAAACCTTCCCCCGAAAAATTATTAATAAAAAAGAAATAACTATATTATAAAAGCAATATTTTTTTATTAGAGTTTAATACATTTTTAAAAATTTATATTATTATACCAATTTGATAGTGTCAATGATATCATCCTAAAAAAACATTCTCTTTTCAAAATCAAGAAAGAGGGAAACAATTTGAGTACCCCCACTAACGCCGTTCTTCCCCCCTTGAATACCTAATCCTTACCATTGCTTATATTTTAAAAAAGTATTGAAGAAGTGGTATTTTTAAAAAAAAAAATACATGAAGAAGGAGAGAGAAAATGTGATCAAAACCGAACTTAACTTATCTTTATTAACTTAATGAAATAAGAAACGGTGCTATAACACTGCATAAATTGGCATGAAACTAAAAGTTAAAATGTTCAAAGTCTTAATAATTTTGAATTACACCGTTTGTAATCTAATAAAATATCATAAGTTAAATAATAAAGTAAATTAATATTTGTTATTACTTCAACACTAATGAGTTTTACTCAAATGATATTTTTATCTATTCTTTACACAAGTGGGTAGAATTTGAACCGTGTCTCAGAAGGGCTCATCATAAACTAGACTTAACTTATTATTTTTTTATAAAATTAGATGGAGGTAATTGTATTAAAAATTAGTGAGAATTTGATAAATGAAAAAGTGGAAGAGAAATTACAATATCTCACGTTTGGCGCGTTTGCTAAACTAACAGGCGAAAAGTTGGCCCCACAAAAAAAATCAAAAACTCCCCCTTTGAAAACCGACGAAGAGAAAGAGAAAGAAAGACAGGGAAGCGTGCCCAAAACCAGACCAAAATATACACATAGCACACTGCGATATATATATAGAGAGAGAAACATCGATCGGAAAAATACAATCAACCCTAACATTTCACGGCCTTTACTTAACTCCGTCGTATATATATATATATATGCACGCATCAGAATCAGAATCAGAATCTCTTTCTATGAATACAATTTCAGACATATATTGCTATATAGAGAGAGAAAGTTGTTTCTCTCTCTAAAGACATTCACTCATCGATCGGAAAAAAATCTATCTCATACATAACATTTCACTGCCTTTACTTCACTCGCTCGTATGTATTATATATACATACATCTGAATCTGTCTCTATATCTATACATAATTTGTATTTATATTTGAAAACACACACATAGATATTAGTGTATAGATATAGATACAGTGCTTATAAACAATGGATAATAGGTACGTTCGCACACAGGCAATGGAAGTAATAGTGTCACAGGCCGATCGGTGGCGGAATGGAGCTCTCCCGGAGGCCAAACAGGGCTCGAAGGCAAGTCCGCTTTCACTGATTTCGCTTTTATTCTTCAATTTAGGGTAATATTATTGTTATATTTGTTGTGAATTTTGTAATGTGGACTGATTCTGTGCATGCTCTTTTTTTTTTTTTTATGTTGATTTTGCAAATGTAGAGCCTATGTGGCAGTTAGGGTTGGGCGGCAGTGGTGGCAGTGGTGGGGGGCTCTGAACCCTACCCTGAGCGGCCCGACGAGGCCGATTGTATCTACTATTTGAGGACAGGATTTTGTGGATATGGTGCACGGTGTCGTTTTAATCATCATCTCGTGATCGTAGTTTGGTATGTTTGATTTCCTAATTTCTTTCTGTTAGGGTGGTGTTGGGAGGTTTTGTTGTCTATTGATGTGATTGTTGAGTTTCGAGAGTATAATTTAGTCCGATCCTGTGAGAATCTGTGGTGGTTTTGTATTTGGATATGATTGTCTTTTAATTCACTAGTTTGTTGATTTGATGAATATCCGATTATCCACAAAGGGGATAGTAATTTGTAAATAGTGTAATACTTAAACTGATAGTGTTGATGAAACAATCTGACGTTAAGTGGGTGAATTTAATTGGTGATTCTGTCAGATTGTCGGAGCTATGAGGACCAGTGGAGGGGATTACCCGGAGAGGGTTGGCCAACCTGTATGCCAGGTACTTTGATTGTTACTAAGTTCAAAGTTGGAATATTTGTTGAATGTTTGATACTGGAGATTTACATTTCTAGTTTACTCTAATTATTTATGATTTATCTAACCATAGTATGTTCTATAAAAACAGGGAGCTTTTCTAGGATGATCCACGAATTTATCTTTTTTATTTCCTTATATGGGGCTTTACATTATTTAGAAACATCAATGTTGCTTTACTTAACTGGAAATATTAAGTTCCATTTGTTAATAATGCACTTCTGTGATAACTATGCTGCTGCTCTTACTCAACTTGTAGTACTACATGAGGACTGGAATGTGTAAATTCGGAGCATCTTGCAAGTATCACCATCCAAGACAGGGAGGTGGATCTACAAGCATAGTGCCACTAAATTTTTCTGGATACCCATTGCGACCGGTCTGCACTTTGCTCGGTTTGAGTTTTTTTTTTGGTTTTTTTAAATCACTCTCATTTTAGTTATGTTGCCTGAAGTTTGTTGTTGGTATGGCACAGGGTGAGAAAGAGTGCTCATACTATGTGAAAACGGGCAGTGCAAGTTTGGTATAACCTGTAAATTCCATCATCCACAACCAGCTGGTATACAACTACCAGCACCAGCACCTGGGCCCTCGCATACAGCAATACCTATGCGCCACCTACAATTTATTCGACAGTGCAGTCTCCTTCTGTTACATCATCTCAACAATATGGGGTAGTTGCCGGCAACTGGCCAGTTGCAAGGCCTACTCTGCTTTCAGGTTCCTATTTCCCAGGAACCTATGGTCCTATGCTGTTTCCACCAGGGATGGTTCCCTTTCCAGGTTGGAGTCCTTACCAGGTATGTCTAGTATAGCATATCCTTCTTGGATCCTGCAACTTTTAGAACTTTTTTTTACTTTACCCGTTGTTCCTAATGCGAAATTAGACTTAACCCCCATTTTCATACTCATTAGATTACGTAAAAATGGGGGGCAATGGGGAAAAAAGATCTCTGGGAGTTGTTTCCTGAATCCGAAAGAGAAAAGGTTCTCTATTGATTCAAACACTGTATGGTCTCTGAGATTTAGCACCTTTTTTATGTAATTCTTTGAGATTCCCCTGCATGCAAGGGGCAAAGTCTTACAATTATGTAAATAGGGGGTAAGTCTAATTTCACATTTAGAATGGGGGGCAAAGTCGAAAAAGCCCCAACTTTTAAAAGCAAATATGTATGTTCTGTGTCAAGTCGGTAATCCACCTTTTTGCAGGGATCTGCAAGTCCAGTTGCCTCTCCTAATACTCAACCCACTGTTGGAGCAGGCCAAATATATGGGATAACACAATTATCTCCTTCATCACCTGCTTATACAGGATCTTATATATCCATACCTTCTTCCGCTGGTCCTTCAGGTAGCCAGAAAGAACAGTTGTTACCAGAAAGACCTGGCCAACCTGAATGCTATCATTTTGTCAAGACGGGTGATTGTAAATTTGGGTCATCATGTAGATACCACCATCCCTCAACATGGAGTGCAGCTAAAACAAATTTTGTTCTTAGCCCCATGGGGCTTCCTGTACGCCCGGTAAGCAATCTCAACTTTTATTTCTTGTCCTTCTCTTTAAACCTGACTTGAAACATTGGAAGTAATGATGTCCTGTTTTCACTACCCTACACCGAAAACATTGGAAGAGCTACACAAAGATTTCAAAAGTACTGACATATCCTTTTCTTGGAGATTGTGGGAGGAAGTTGTAGGTCGGATTTCAACCCTAAAGGGGGGGGGGGGGGGTGAATAGGGTTTAAAAACACTTAATGCGGAATTAAAAACTTTTTCAAAATGTTTAAGCAATTTAACTAGCTAAACAAGTATATCAAGGAATGCAAACAAATAATCGATCAAGCAATCAATCCCAAGAGCAATCAATAAATATAAATGCAATCAAATAAGGAGCTTGAGTTAGAAAGATTAAACCAATTGGAAGTCCAAGGCTTTTTGTCTTCACGGTTTTGGTTTACTAAACTATAGTCCACGCTCAGTTAGTTCCCCGAGAATTTCCACTAAAATCAATCTCCTTCCGGGTGAAGATCAAACTTCTACAAGTGTTGTTGGCTCACACACTCTACTAGTATTGCTTTACCACAATACTCTCACAAGAATCCTTCTTGCTAACTTTGTGAGATTTACCTCTCACAAACACTAAACAAGAATTTACCTTATTGTTTCCTATGAGATTTACCTCTCACAATTGAATACTAATTGTGTGGTGATTCACACCAATTACCAATAACTCTCAAGTGTTTAAAGAATACAATTGAAGCTCACATTAGAGTTATCTTGTTTGATCAAGATTTATAACTCAATAAATAATGATTGATCAAAAACAATTTCTTGAATCTTTTGATATTGAAGATAGATGAAGAATAGAGTATGAGAGTGATTCAAGGTTGTCAAAATGTGTCTTAGATAGTGTATATATAGTCCCAAAAGTGATATAGCCGTTTGTGAGGTTTGGTAAAAGTTTGGTACCAAAAATGGTAAAAAATTAGAAATCGAATGGCTATATTCTGAAGCATCAGTCGACTGAGCAAAGCTCATCAGTCGACTGAGCCTCTCTGCTTAGTCAACTAATGAGCTTTGTCTACCAGGCCAAAATTCTAATTTTTGCACTTTTGCATATAAGCTCCAAAATCAATTCTAATGCTTTGGGGATTTCAAAAATAAGTTCTTAAGACAGCTATTTTCGGGAAAACTCAAAATATGATCGTTTGAATTTAATATGAATTTATTTGAAAACCGATTTTTGTAAGAATGATGTTTTCAAAGGAAATTCAATTGATAATCAAATAAGAAACTTTACATTAATCCTAAGCAATCACTCAATTACCGAATATGTGAGTCTTCGAATGCTATGATTTGTTTCTTCAAATTGATCTTCACTTGAAGCTTTTCCCTTGAAGCTTTTGCATAACTCTTTGATCTTGATCTCCATGAATAGCATTGATGAGATTGATCTTCTTTGTCTAGCCCAATGCTTTGTTGACTTGATCGGATATTGATTCCATTGATCCTTGTCATGCTTCCTTTGAGCAATCATGCTATTCTTGATATTCCATAGTAAGAAAACTATAATCTTAAATCAAGAAACATGTTAAATTACACATGATTAATTTATTGTTATTATCAAAATAAGATTAAGACCTACAAGGTCAACAGAAGTGATCATAGAAGTTCTCCCACCTTTTTCTTGTGCTTTTTATGTTGTGTTTGAGTTTTCTTGTTAAATAGCTGAATATGCTGGCGAATTGGAAAAATCATGGCATTGAGGTCTCTGCAATATTTAAGAGTGTAGTAGGAATATTATTGAAGTTTATCTAGGAATATTCAGTAGTAGTTATTGCAGATATAGTGTAGAAGCTGTTACAGGAAATGGTTGTTGCAAAGTGGTCAATGTTGTTCTATTTATACATGTTCAAACAGTAGAAAATTGAATCCTGCTCAAGGGTTGGAAGCTGGAACTTCCTCTGTGAGAACTAGTAAGCGTAAGCCATATAGTCACGTAACAAATTATGGGGGGAGTTTCCTGAGAGAGTGTTTAATGGCTTGGTTGACTTAGTAGATTTCATCTAAAAAGCGCTTATCATCATGCTTTTCCCCCTTCTCATGACACTTGATTATTATCCGTTCTTTCTCAGTAGTAGCTAAAATAAATAAGGGTAAATTAGAACAAACTCCTGGGTGTTTTTTTGGGTTACCAACCAGGCCCTATAAAAGTTTACCTGACACTTTACCCCCTTTTCCCTTAAATTTCAAAAGTTGATTAACACTGTCAATGAAAAACGAAGTATAAAATTCCCATAAATAAATGGAAAGCTGCTGAAATACCTCATGTCTTTCGTTTGCTACACTAGTCTGTATTTCTTCTCTCATACTCTAGGGCTCTAATGTACGTAAATGCTGGCACACATATATTTGTTATTGTTTTGTGGATTTCTGGGGCTAGGTGTTTCAAAGGTGAGTGTTGATGGTGATGGATGGATGTAGTATGTGTCAATTTTGGTCTGAATGCCTCTCAATGGAGAGTTTCTTCTTATTAAATAGCAAAACATTACCATAATTACAGCAGAAATTATAGCAGAAATCAAATAAAGACTTTGACTTTCTGAACATGCCTACCTAAAATCACTCTGAAATCTATTGCCTGACTTTCTGTACTTCTGAACATGCCTACCTAAAATCACTCTGAAATCTAAGACTTTCTGTACTTGACTTTCTGTACATGCCTAGACTTTTTGTACAGAAAAATACAGCTGAGCAAATTACAGAAAAATGACAGCAGTGTGATATAGTCTAACATCCCCCCTCAAATTGATGCTGGTCTATCAGAAAGCATCAATTTGTTAACCATGAACTGATGCCGTTGACTAGATAAGGCCTTGGTAAATACATCAGCTGCCTGCAACTCAGAGGAAATATGAGGAAGAGTGATCACACGCTGATCTACAGCTTCACGAATAGAATGACAATCAACTTAATATGCTTGGTGCGTTCGTGAAAGACGGGGTTGGTAGCAATTTGAATAGCACTTGTGTTATCAGCATGTAGTGGAGTGGGAGTAAGCTGAGGAATACCAAGTTCGCCCATCAAGCCCCGAAGCACACAATCTCTGAACAAGCTAGTGAGGACATGGCCCGATACTCAGATTCAGTAGATGATTTTGAAACTCTATCCTGCTTCTTACTCTTCCAAGAAATAAGAGCATCACCAAGAAACATGCACCAACCTGTAACAGACGGCGTGTATCCGCACAACCGGCCCAATCAGCATCACTATAACCCATCAATTGTAAAGAATTCTCTTTAGGAAGTATAACCCTCGACCAGAGGTCCCCTTGAGATAATGAAGAATTCGTCGAACAGCTGCTAAATGAGAGTGGCGAGGTGCTTGCATAAATTGACTTACCTGCTGAACAGCAAAAGAGATATCGGGTCGGGTAATTGTTAAATAATTCAAACTCCCTACAAGCTGCCGATATAAGGACGGATCAGGTAATAGGTCTCCTTATGTCTGTCGAAGTTTTAAATAACCTCCAGAGGTGTAAGAACCGAATTCCCAGACTGTAAAGGCCAAGGTAAGAATCTCTTG
Organism: Lonicera japonica; assembly: GCA_021464415.1. Classification (NCBI taxonomy): domain Eukaryota; kingdom Viridiplantae; phylum Streptophyta; class Magnoliopsida; order Dipsacales; family Caprifoliaceae; genus Lonicera; species Lonicera japonica. The sequence continues at coordinate 13,599 of JAKCWG010000219.1, forward strand.
TGTATATTTGTGTTGTTGTAAAAGCATACCAGTGGAACAAGAGTGCACTTCAAGACCAGAAAATAATGAAGCATGCCAAGATCTTTCATGTGGAAGATAGATTTGAGATGTTGCTGTAGCTCCCCAATCGATCGAGAATCGGACCCTGTGATGACAATATAATCCACATATACTAAGAGAACAACAATACCAGTAGCTGTCCGTTTAAGGAAGAGAGACGAATCATACTAGCTTTGAGTAAACTGAAAATTAAGAAGAGTAGTACGAAATTTCTCAAACCATGCACGCGGTGCCTGCTTTAGCCCATAGAGAGATCGCTTCAACCGACAAACCTCATTGGAAGAGTTGGTGAATAGACCAGGAGGAGGAAGCATATAAATTTCTTCCTTCAGATCCCCATGTAAAAAGGCGTTCTTTACATCCATCTGCTGGAGGGACCAACCTTTCGAAACAGCTATAGCCATAACGGTACGAACAGTAGTCATCTTGGCAAACGGAGAAAAAGTCTCCTCATAATCAAGTCCATACTCCTGACGATTTCCAAGCGCTACCAACCGAGCTTTATACCGTTCTATAGTCCCATCAGGCCGAAGCTTGACGGTATATACCCATTTGCATCCAATGAGCTTCACACCATCAGGACGAGGAATGATGTCCCAGGTTATGATTGTCCATAAGAGCCTGAAGTTCTTCTTTCATAGCTTGCTGCCAACATGCTTGAGTAGCAGCCTGAGAATAAGACCTAGGGACCGTGGTAGTATCAAGAACAGCTGGTTAGCAGTATGAGAGAATCCATACCTATCGGGAGGGCGAGAGACTCGAGAAGTCCGTCGAGGTACAGGCGGGAGAGGATCAGACATCGGTGCAGGGTCTGGAAGGGGCTGTGGAGACGGAGGATGACGTCTTTGATACACAATCCCTGGCTTAAACGTTCAATAGGGGAAGCATTATTATCAAAAGCAGGAAGTGAAATAGAATCAGAATTATTAGAAACACAAGACTGGGGGAAGAAATAGTGATTTTCAAAGAAAACCACATTTCGAGAAACACGAAGTTTGTTAGCAGCTGAATCGTAACACACAAACCCTTTATGAGAATTACTATACCCAAGAAAAGCACATCGAACAGCTTGAGCAGAAAGTTTGTGGCGTTCAGTGGGGGGCAAGTGAACAAAACAAACACAACCAAATATATGAAGAGAATTATACTCAGGGGCAACACCAAATAAACGAGAATACGGAGAATCAAAGTTTAAGGTCTGAGACGGCAAACGATTAATCAAATACACAGCTGTAGACAAAGCTTCTACCCAAAAACGAGCAGGCACAGAAGATTCAATCAATAAAGTTCGAACAACATCCAAAAGATGTCGATTCTTACGCTCGGCAACCCCATTTTGTTGGGGTGTGTAAGGACAAGAGCGTTGGGAGAGTATGCCCTTTGTTTTAAGATAATCCTGAAATGTATTGGACATATATTCCCCCCCAGAGTCAGATCGTAAGATCTTAATATCAGCTGAAAATTGAGTCTTAACAAGTGCAACAAAAAATTGAAAAATGGAGAACACTTCAGTTTTAGAACGTAGGAAATATACCCAAGTGAAACGACCGTAGTCGTCAATAAAAGTCACAAAATACTTATATTGAGCATGAGAAAGAATAGGGCTTACACCCCACACATCAGTATGAATAATCTCAAAACAGGTGGATGCGCGACTGCCTTGTGAAGGAAAAGGTAAAGATTTGCTTTTACCCAATTTACAAGAACTACAATCAGAAGACATATTAAAGGACAAATCTTTATTTCCTAAATAACCATGTTTCATAAGATGAGTTAAAACAAGAGTATTGGGATGTCCTAATTTCTTATGCCAAACATTACTATCATAAGCAACTGCAGTATAAGCAAATGAATCAAAACTAGGAATAGAAAACTGCAGAGGAAATAAACGTCCCACTTTAGGCCCCTTCGCGATCACCTTCCCCGACGTTTGATCCTGCACACAACAACCAGTACGATCAAAATGAACCTCACAATTATTATCCACCAATTGTCCAACAGAAATTAAATTTGTAGATAATTTTGGTGACACGAAGACATTGTTAAAAATGGACCCCAAAGATCCAATGGCAGCAATAGGAAGTGAACTGCCATTGGCTATCTGAATGTGTTGGTTACCCTTATATGTACGAACATCATGAAGAGCATCTGTACTTCCTGTCATATGATTTGAGGCTGCAGAGTCAACCAACCAAGGAGAGGTGAGTAGTTGGCTTTTACCTTGAAGTCCGAAGGCAGAGAAAGCAGAAAGAAACAATCATTTGTTGGACCATCTCTGGAGTAAGAGTGGATGAAGATCCGGTAGTAGGTGGCTGGCTTTGAATAGGTGCAGGATAGACAGCGGCCAAATTAGACTGGACAGCTGGACTTTGTTTGTTTTGAGGTCGTATGCGACATTCTTTAATGATATGCCCCTCCTTTTTGCAGTAATTACAGAATTTCTTGGTGCAATGCTTTGCAATATGCCCAAACTCCTTACAACTATAGCATTGTATATGTGAGTTGAGTTTACCTTTTGCTTGAGCAGCATATGCCACATTGACCATTGCAGTAGTGACAGAGTCTTGAGTAAGACTAAGTTGAGTAGCCAGACGTTGTTCTTCACGTAATAATTCCCCCAAGCACTCATCCAATGACGGAACAGGATTACGGTTTAATAATCCAGCCCGTGCAGTTTCAAATTCTGGTCGAAGCTTCATCAAAAATTGATCTCTTTGACTTTCAGCATGGATAGTCCGTAAGGATACTAGTACTTCCGTTGGAACTTTAGCATAAACGATCCCAGAATATTCACTCCATAAATTAAGTAATCCAGCATAAAATTGGTCAATAGTTAGATTACCTTGCTTGTAGTTGGCAATCTCCAACTCCAATTGAAACTTCCGGGCGGTGTTCTCTTGATAATAAACTCGTTGAGATAATCCCACATCTCCTTAGCTGTTGTAAATGATCGAAGATTATTCACCATATAAGGCTCAATAGAGCCGAGTAACCAAGTCACAATGCGAGCGTCCTTACTGTCCCATTGCATAAACTCCTTTTTATCAGTGGGAGCGGTAGATGAGCCATCTAAATGACCCCATAATTCTTTTCCCTTTACAAACATCTTAAATTGAAATTCCCAGGTGGAGAAGTTCTTGCCATTAAATCGAACAATAGAATTTTCTTCCGACATGATAATAAAAGACAAATAAGTCAAGAAGCCCCCCAAGAAAAATATTTAGTAAGAAGACCCACTAGAAACCGAGAATACCAGAAAAAAAAATTATGAAAGAAAACCGAGATAATCCCACAGCAAAGGATATCAACAAGAAACAAACAAGATCGAAGACGAAATACCTAGAAACGAGAAAACCTGACGGAACGAGATTAACTGAGAATAAACACAAAGAGAAAATTAAGAGAATGGCTCTGATACCATGTCAATTTTGGTCTGAATGCCTCTCAATGGAGAGTTTCTTCTTATTAAATAGCAAAACATTACCATAATTACAGCAGAAATTATAGCAGAAATCAAATAAAGACTTTGACTTTCTGAACATGCCTACCTAAAATCACTCTGAAATCTATTGCCTAGACTTTTTGTACAGAAAAATACAGCTGAGCAAATTACAGAAAAATGACAGCAGTGTGATATAGTCTAACAGTATGGGTGCTACCATTATATGATGTAGGGGCTAGGATCACCAACAGAGAACTTCAATGGTAGGATTCATCAGAAAGATTGTAGTACTCCTCCATCTCTTGTAATCTTGAAAGAAATTCAATTGGTTGATGGGTTAATACTGTGGTGTGGGGTGATAATTTCTTAGTTGTTGATACTAAAAGTGATTTAGCGTAGCATTGTCGATTTTGTGTATGTATGATTTATAGTTTCTATTTGTTCTTCCATTAATTTAAGTATTCAATTCATTTGGTTTCATATTATCTACTTGTTCGATTTGTGTACATCTGATCTGGAATTTTTATATTTCTTCTTGATAAAAATTTCAATTGCTACTTTCATTACCAAATCGCCATAAGCGTATGTATACTAACACTGATTGCAATTTATACTAAATCAAAGCCATTGAACCACAGCAATTGGACATGAAGAAAGCGTAAAACAAAAAAAAGAAGAAACAAAGATGAGGATAGAAAAATAAATAAATTCTGATGTTAGCACTTATCTCTAAGTTTTAGACCTATATTACAATTATACTGAGGGAATTATCTCTAAGTTTTAGACCTATATGATAATTATACTGAGGGAATTATCTCTTAAGTTTTTTAGGATGTGAATGGGCGTACTATGATGGGTTTGATGTTTAGGCTTATATTAAGTCAGATTTACAAAGGTCTGGTAGTTGCTAACGAGGTTCGGGTTTTTAGTCTTCCTTAGTTACCAAGAATTTTGCTTATTTACGAAGAATGATTGTGTCCTCATGAAATTCCCATTATCCAAAAAAACAAGAAAAAACTATGGGTGCGTTTGATTGAAAAGTTGGAGGAAGATTGATCTTACACACACACATATATATATAAGATGTTGGAAAAACTAATGCATGAACTGGTGTGATGTTCTCCATCTTTTCTTTTTCTCTTCATGGAAACTTTTTCTTACGCACAACCCAAAGAATTGAATTCGATGAAAAACTGAAAAAGTAGTAGAATGCCTCACCAAATCACCCATCTCATTTTCCAACCTCTCATAAAAATTAGTTGTTTTTTCCCATCATCTTCCATCTTTGCAGTCAAACTTACCCTATGTTATCAACTTAGATGCGTATGTGTATTGTAACAGTTAACGGAGGAAGATAATTATAATTTATGTGCGTGTAACAATTCTCACTTAGTCACAAGGCCTAAAAACTTTAATTGTGATACCTAAGCCTTTTCTTCTATTCTATTCCTAAATGGCTTGTTAACCTGCAATCAGACTCTTAAAACTCATTTCAACTACCTAACACAGAGCAGCAATTTTTTTTCGTGGTGGGAATTATCTTACTGCTCCATCAGTATATGGTTTATGCTTGTAGAGCAGTGGGATTTGTGTACTTCACCTTTTATGTCCTATTAATATGCTCAATGTGCCTTTATATATTAAAATCCTCAACAGCATCATTAGTTTTGCAACTATTCTTGAATGCCTTTGTTATGTCATATCGCTTCTCACATTTCTACAATTTTTATTAGGGCGCACCAGTCTGCTTACACTATGCACAAAATGGAGTATGCAAGTTCGGTCCCTCCTGCAAATTCGATCATCCAATGGGAACACTGAGTTACTGTCCCTCTGCATCTTCTCTAGCTGATATGCCAGTTGCTCCTTATCCTGTGGGTTCTTCAATTGGTACTTTAGCCCCATCATCCTCTTCATCAGAGCTGAGGCCCGAACTTATTTCCGGGCCCCACAAGGACACCCTTGCAACCAGAATGCCTCCTTCTATGAACACCTCTAGCGGTTCAGTTGGTTTGATTTTTTCAAGTAGTGCACCCCTCCCTGCTCTTCCTACTACCCAACCACCTGGACAGAGTTCTACGCCAACAAGTGGCAGCACTAGCACAGATCCCACTGGTGAGTTATCATCTAACTTATCAAAAGAATGAGTATTCATACCCCCTTTTTTTCTTTTTTTACTCTGGAACAACTTTCATGAATCCCAGCCGTATATTTTGTTTGAATCCTCCACAATTTAGACCTAGAACTTGCAGCTCTGTGGAACTCCGTGTTCATACGATCTTTATACAAGGTCCTCCTTTTTCACATTTAATAAAACCATAAACCAACTTTCAAAAATTTCCAGCAACCTTCATCCTCGTATAGTGTCCCTGCAATAACAACCGGAAAGAAAGCCCTCTTTCATTTAGTGAACTGGCATCTGTATCTCCTTTTTCTGGGAGCTTGTGTTAATTTATGTTGTAAGCCTCTTTTTTGGGGCCCTTATTCCTTATACATTTGGGGTAGGATCTTTTTTGTTTGGAGTTCCTCCTTAAACCGGAGAACAAGCGTCCGAATTTGACTTCAGAAAATGAATATGAAGTATATTCTTGTTCCCCATCTTTTTGTCTGGGGCACTGTTTTTTTTTTTTTTTGGTTGTTGTTGTTGTTGTTGTGGGTATGGAACATGTCTGTAAAGACTCGCAGCTACTGCATGAGAATGAACAAGGGAAGCTTGTAAAGATTTATACACTATTTATTTACTTATTTCCATATGTTTATGAGACTGAGTGTTATTTATGGAAAAAAGGAACAGGTAGCCTTTGTTGGTTCTCTTAATCCTTACCTTTCTTATTCGTAAATTATGTCATGTTAGTATATAATTTTTTTGTGCGTGTATGTTTAGTTAATATATTTGCATAAAAAGCATACCTTGTGGCATGTGCATTGTTGGTGGCGTTCCTGATCTGCGCTCCTCTTTACTAGTAATGCTATGGATAATCTTCCGACAGAATAACATTGCTATGTCCTTAATTAGAAGTAACATTTGTTTTTTTTTTTTCTAAAAAAGAATGCCTTTTTTTACCTTTCTCTGTATCTCTCTCTTGTTTAAATACAAGCGATGAACCTATCGAATCTGGATAGTTCTTTTTTTGAGAGAAGGAAGGGGAATGAACTGGAGCTCCCTGTGTTAAATACAACATACTTAATTACTTGAGCCAAAATCTGAATTTGCCTTTTAGCGTCTTCGTAAAATTTGTTGAAATTAAGTACGACTCTCATTTTGGCAGGTCCTGTTTTTCTTTTTTGCAAGGAGATCAACGATTAAACTATCAGGGAAATGAGGGAGTTGGGGTTTGAACCTGTCGCTCGAAGAAAATTATCAATTTGTTAATCAATGCACCAAAATATTGGATCTAAAACATTAATTTTTGCGAGATAGTGATGTTGTGGATTATTTGTGAAGGGCAGAAAAGAAAATTGGGAAATCCAACTAGTGCAAGATAGAGTCCAAGAATTGGGTCTTTTGATAGGGATGGCAAATAGATATTCCGTTTTGCAAGAAAGGACGTACCAAAAAAATGAAGTGAGTTCTTGCACCCCTTTCTGGCAAGGGTTCAAACTTACTACGTATGTAATAATTTTGTGTTCGGAGAAAAAAAGGATGTGGCAGGACTAAAATTAGAAAACGAAAATCTTGACAGGACTTCAACGACTGAAATGACTGAAATTATAAAGTAAGATGCTTGATTAGAAGTGTGGATATATTTTGAATTGGACAATTTAGATTGAGTTCTCACCTAAGAAATGAATCCCTCTTGGGAGGACTTTATTAGATAAAAGTAATCAGACTTTTTCAATTTAAAACCGGTGTTCTAGATTTTATAATTTTTTTTCTATGGGTATTGTGTCGGTTAACTACAAAAAAGTATAATATACTTGTACCGATTTTACAATTTTAATAATGTATAAATTTATTTTTAAAATAGACAACAAACTTTCTATTTGATTTCATTTAGTATATCTATTAGGGTTTCAAACTAACACCGTTAGTGATTGATGACATGACGCTTACTCATCTACCACTTGGCTTGCCATCTCAGATTTTTCTATTTTTTTTTAATCTTTTATTTTATTTTAAGGAGCTTGACATATCAAATTTTTTTGTACTAGAAGTTTTACACGGGATATATCAATATCTAATGGGTCTATTGCTGGCCATTAAACACATAAGTATTCAAGCTTTGCTTCTTTTTTTTTTTTTTTTTTTTTTTTTTAATTTGTAATGCTCAGTGAGGATTTTTTTTATGGGAGTTGACAAGAGCTTGAAATAAGTAAATATATGGTTAAATTATTTCACCCTTAATAATTTAATATAATATGTCATGCTCCTAAAAAAAGAAATACTATATTATAATTTGAAGCTGACATATCATATTAAATAATTTTAAATATAAATAAATAATTTTATTTCTTTTTTAGGAGCTTGACATATCATTTTTTTTAAGGAGATTGACATGTCATATTATATTATTAATAGTGATACTATTTAATCCTATAAAATTACTTGTATCAAGTTCTTGCCATGGTTCAACTTTCACAAATAAAAAAAAATCACCATCGAGCATTACAAGTTAAAAAGAAAAAATATAAAAGTAAAACTTGAATAATTCTAGTGTTAATGACCGGCAATAAACCCATCATTACCTATTGATACATCCAGTGAAAAACTTCCGGCACCAAAAAAATATGATATGTCAAGCTCTTTAAAAATCTAAATAAATAAAAAAAATCCGAGGTGGCAAACCAAGTGATATACGAGTCAGCGCCACGTCCTTAATCACGAACGATTTTAGTTTGAAACCTTGATGGATGTACTAAATGCAAACAAACTGAAAGTTCATTGTCTATTTAAAAAAAAAAAATTGTACATTATCAAGATTGCAAAATCAATGTAACTACACTACACTTTTTTGTAGTTAACCCATTATTGTGCTAACTTTGGAGAATTTTGATCTGGGTGGAATATTTTTAATCATGTATTGTATTTGTAAACGTTTAAAAGTAATTGTTATCTCCAATTAAAACTTACATTTTTTGGGTATATAATCATAGAGCGATGGTGGATGGTATCTATTATAGCTAGGCCTGTCAACAAACCGGAAATAGATGGATCATGTTATATCCAAATCTGATCCAACAATTAATACATTGAATCTAATCCAATCCATTAATCCAATGGATAAGTAAAACAATATCCATATCTGATTTGTTATCAAATAGATATCCGATCCATATATTCGATCTGAAATTTAAAGAATTATATTGACACAAAAAAATTAGACAAATGGAATTGAATTTTTACTTAGAAAAGAAAAATGAAGACACTTCAATTCATATACTACGTACATGATTTTGGGAAACAACACATTGAGACATTTTATTTTGTTTTTTTTAAATTAACGAATACATGAAACATTTTCATTAACATACTTTTTTAAGAAAATGAATCCATCTTAACAAATCTTATACCAAAAATCCAATAATATATATACTTTATTAATTGAGTTGTTGAAAGACTTGGTTACTTGTGTGTTGCGTGGAACAATTAATTTGAGTAGTCTCTAAATGTTCTTGGATTATACGATGGTTAGGATGTTTAATATGTATATATAAGTTGGAGTTGATTTTGTCAGAGAATTTGATGTTGGTAATATGCATATATATATATATATATAAGAAGGAGAAAGAAGTGGGCAAGTACAAAAGTTGTGTTAAGAATTGAAAATTGAAATGTATCTAAAAAGAGTAATACTACACTTACCTACAAATCTTATCACATATTTTTACTAGGTGCATTAAATGGGTTGTAAAGATAATTGCACCAAGTAAGAATATGTGATAAGCTTTGTAGGTAACTGTAGTATTTTCTATTTAAAAAGTGGAAATATCTAGATAATGAACAATAAAATACAATTAGATGAGCAAATAGTTGGCCTTAAAATTTTAAAAGATAATATATAGTTATAGATATATAAATGTAAGGTCCGTTTCTGGAACTGACCAATCCTTACGAATTGGTCATTTTACGACGGTTTTCCGTCATAAAAACATATGGAAAGTGTTTTTTATGACGCAAAACCGTCATAAAAAGGATCAGTCTGTACGGACTAGTCCACACTTAAAATTTCCCGTATAAATGTATATGTGTGTGTCCATATTTTTTTGTACATGTTAGATCGGGTTGTTATTTGATCGGATTGAGATATATCTATATCCGATTTGTTAAACAAAGGCTAAACCGATTTGGATCGAATTTGGATAATCGGATTAAAAATTCCTTACCATATCTAAATAAACGGATCGGATTCTGAGCAAGATCTGATCCATTGACAGGTCTAATTGTAGCCTCTAAGTAGTGTAGACTATGATGACTTCAAATATTGTAACAACAATTATACTTCAAATATTGTTGCACTACCTATATCTTAGAAGATAAGTATGATATATATTTTGCATTTTTTGCTAATTTGTGCTAAACAATAGTGTAATGTAACTTATTATGTTATACATGTGACATTATAAGAAATACTTACAAAATATTATAACATTTACAACACCAAATTGAATAGTTGTGAAATAATTGAGAAAACAACCAACTTTTTTATTTGGATTCCATGAGAAATAAATAAATAAAGTAACAAAACATCTATCCAAATTAATCATCTCATTGTTAAAATTCTGTGGAAAACTGAAAAATTGATAATACATTGACCAAATGTTTTCAACTTCTCATTAAAATTAATTGTTTTTTCTTTTAATATTTTAAATCGCATAAATTTTCAAAAAATATTTAGTTAGGTTAGGGCCGACCACAATTAGTAAGAAAAGAAGAAAAAAATGGTTGTAAAACAATTGGCTAGAGTCAGGAAAAAAATTCCACAAAAAATCATTTAACATTAGTCATTTAGTTAATGGTACAAGACTCACTATCAAACCAATCAAACTAAAGATTAACTTCACTAATAAGACTACCCAAAAGAAAAGGAAGAACTACTTAGTTAATTAAAAAGCATGTTATAACACAATACTCCATCTAAAAATTTAAAGTTAAGAGTCGCACTTTCTTTTTCAAAACATCTCAAAAAGAAACTAGCATGGTCACTTCAATTCAACCTCTTAAAACAGAGAATAACCTAACTTAACCACGTTCACAAAGGGAGGAATCAAAGCTGAGGAACTTCAAAAGAACCCACACTATTCATCAAATCATCATAGAAGTTCAATTCATCGATAACCGGACTCAAAATCCCCATCATAGACCAATCTTCACCATCCATGGTTATCAAACCGCAGCCGAGAGTTCACAAGAGTTATAATCACCACCCCAAAACCCAATGCTCTGTTCATCACAACAATCAAGAAGTCCAATGTTGCTTGTACCCATTGTAGTCACACTTGTACCATCAATACCGACTCCATCACCACACAAAAGTCTTGATCTTTTATTGTCCCAGCATTGGTTTTGTTCAAGTTTTGTTGCTAGAACAAGAACTAGAACTAGAACTAGGACTAGGTTTCAAGATTGTATCAGGTACTATGCACCCCAAGTAGCCAGAGTTAGAATCACTAGACAAGAACAAGGACTCGTCATGATGATCATTTGATGAAATCTCACTTGAAGGTTGTGATGAATTTTCAAGATTTGGTTGAATGGTACTGATTTGGTCAATGGGTGTTTTTGTTTGGATGGGATTAAGGAGCTGCGGAGGCTGCAAATTTACACTTTGGGCATCAAGATTAGATGAGATGAGAGGGTAGAAAGGTGAGGTATTTGAGTAAATGAAGTTGGTTCTTGCTAGGGTGCCCTTCATTTTAAGGGCAGCCCTATCATAGGCAAGGGCTGCTTCTTGGGCAGTATCAAATGTGCCAAGCCAGTGCCTTTCTTTGGTGGTTGGGTCCCTTATCTCCGCAGCATACCGGCCCACGGACGCCGCCTCACTCCAAGGAACCGCCCGGCTCGGGTTGTTTCCGGCGGCCTCGTCTTTCGGTAGGTTGAGGGGGGGATGTGTTTCTTTGTAGGGTAGAAAAGTCCATTTGAATAGGGGTTGTTTGATAGCTTTTGAGATCATTAGAGGCCTTTGAGATGTACATTTTTTATTTTTTGGCTTAGTAGTAGTAGTGGTTGTGAAGAAGATTTTGGTTCTATGAGTTGAGGAAATAGGGAGTGTGTGTGTGTGTAGGGAAGGATGGAGGGAGGTCTTTTAAAGACGATTTTTTGATCATGGAAAGAGGGAAAAAAGGACACTGCATATGTCCTGTCATTCATTGAAAGGCTATTTTTTTTCTTTAACCTTTTTTATGCCAAATATAAAAATACAAAATTTTCTTCTTTCTGCTCATTTTCTTAATGTAGAGCTTTAATTATTAGCTTCTTGTGAGCTAGATTGTAGGTGTGAAATATAAAGATTCTGTGTAATTTGTGTGTGCAATCATTCTAGGAGGCATATGTATCACATAAAAATTAGTTATTTTTAATTTCTTTTTAATGCTACTATAATCTTTCAATTTTGAGCCTTTTTTGGGTGTTCCAATAATTTAAGTGTGACCAATCCGTCCAGCTAGTGTAATTGTCAAGATAGACACCAGAAATTTTTAAAATTAAAAATTATAACTAGAACATAATTAAAAGGGTTAGAGGATACGTAATGAGGCATGAGTACGTGCATCACTCTATATAAAAAGTTTGTAATACTAAAATCAGAAACTTTGTCCACAAACTGAACCGTCAGCTATGATATTAATTACCAGTTTAACAATTTGCCAAGACAAGGGAGTAAGGGACGAACTTTTTCCCCGAAAGAATTAACATATTATCATTTATGGTCATCACGTTAATCAAGAAAGATGACCCTCCACTCATATTTAAACTAATTTAAATATGAATTAACATTATCATTTATTATTAGTATTATTTTTTGTTTAATGTGGTAATGTTATAAGTCAACTCCTTGAGCTATGGAACCTAATAAATCTCGGAAGAAGTCAATACAGGAATGTTGGATACAAGCATTAAGAAACATGCTTGAATATATGGTTGTTAGGAAATTTCCATCAACAGTATAATTGCTCACTACGAATTAATAACATAAGAAATAAAGAACTTCAAAAACAAAATTATTTTTAAAAAAAAAAAAAAAAAACTTGCACGCACAGAGATAGTTTTTTGTCAGCATATTCCTAGAGGGTATTAAATATTTGAATTTGAATGGACTAAATAAACATCAACAGTTTTTTGTACCATATACTAAATAATTAATGCATATGTAAAATCCGCATTTTATGCAAAATAAATCAGCTAATTTTTCTGTCTCTTTAATGATTTTTCAAAGGGAGTGGTTAAGATAATCTCTAACTAAACTTAATAATCTAAGGTGATCGATTAAGATATTGCTTTTATGTTCCATTGTAATTAAGTCAATGTTTTGTTTCTGTTTTCTTTGTCACTTTCTATTTGGTTTCATATATACAATGGATGTTACACTAGTTTTATAAATATGTAAATTTGTTAGTATACATGCGCGCACCTACACATTTATATGTACTAAATCATATATATGTACATACTATATGTGATGTTAGTACTACTTGTATATACATTTAAAGAAAAATATTTAACAAAAGTGAAACACAATCTAGTGGTTAATTATTAGCGTTGATTGTCTCATTTCAAGCAAATATTTAATCAAAAAGAAAATTGCATAGGTAATATTTAAGCGTACCAAAAATATGATGAAATTTTACTGGCAGTCAAATTAATATCATTTTGGGGTAAAATATATATTTTAAAAATATAACTCTTCGTAATGATTGTACGTATGTCACACTTCTAACGTTTTAGATGTTGTACAAAATGTTAGAGTACCAAGTTGGAGTCATGCCCAGTTTAGTATTAATTGGTTCATTGGGTCATAATATTAATAATGTTGATAACTTTTCGAATTAAAATTAGGAATTTGAAGCTGAATTATATGAAAATAGAATTCATTTGAGTATCATTATTATATATTATTGGTTCTACAAAATATTGCTTCAATTTTTTTTCCTTTGAATTACAAAGATGGAATTAATTGAACCACTTACTCTCTCCCTTCCAAATCCTAATTATTGACAGCCAGTACTATCACTCTATTACAACACTATTAGCTAAATGTTTTTTCTTTTATCACAAGAAACTCTCACATTAACAATGTTTTCCACTTTCTTTTACTGAAAAATTTAAACTATGTTTATTTCCAAAGTAAAAATGGCATATCCAGAACATAATATTACTGCTAAAAAAAAAGGTACCACTTGTATGTGCAGTTATGCATTATTCTGGATATACCCTTTTTTAAAGTAATTATAAATTAACTAAAACATAATATCGATTTATACTTGCATAATATATTTTGGCTCTTGTAATTATGTAATAATTAATAGTCAGACCAAAATATTTCGTGAGAGTCATGGGTCTCTTTGTCTCTCCGAAAGTTCGCATAAAAGTTTATCAAGTCAAAAGGACAGCAAAAAAAGAAAGGCTTAATTAAGGAACACATATAAAGCAACAATGACCAAAGTGCACAAAAACAATATTAGTGGGGCACTAATACATTTAATTAGCAGTTCTAAAAGGACACTTTAAGCATTTTTATCCCCTCTTTAATTTGATTAAACATCACATGCTTAATCATACGACATTGGGAACAACAATTTCACTAATCATAATCGTATGAGTCAACCTCTCCTTTCTTGGATTAAGCATTTCAAAATTCCATAGATAATGCTTGCCACTGGCCCCTATTCTGGTCTAAATTCCAATTCCATAATTTGAATTTTCAACAAATCCACATGATTAGACATACTAATTAAAGTGTCATAAAAGAATGGCAAAAGAATATTTACAATCATATATATATAAACACATAATCATAATATACTTCTTTGAGTATCTAGTAGACTATGACCCTTGACTCTTCCACTAAAAACTTCAAGAAGTTAATCAAGAGACATAAATACTATTTATTTAATTTTAATCATCTCTAATAGAAATAGTGTTTTGCTTAAAATTATTTTTAATACAAGCATGTCGATTTCTAAACATATGCCCTTGTTTGGTTCATTAAAAAAATCTTGTTTTTAGTTTTTTGTTAAAAAGTCAAATTTACTTCACATTTTTTAAAATTCACTTCACTTTACTTTCCCTCTCATAAAATTTTTAAAATACCATAACTTTAAATCCAAAAATTAGAATTAGAAAAAAAAAATATATTTAAAATATATTCATCGAGATCTATAACATAAGATCTATTGTAACTATTTTTTGAGGTTTTTTTATGAGTTTTTTTGAATTGTTTGAAAAAAAAAATAGCAAAAATCAAATTCACTTTTTAATTTACTTTCATACTTTCCAAAAACTTAACATAGGCATAAATGATCATAATTATATTCAATTTTTAATTAAAATTATTAATTGAAGACAGATAAATTATAACAAATATGCGCTTTAAGCCTTTAATGCATACAAAATCAATATAATATAGTTGAGATAAACCACAGGCTCTTCACAAAGTGAGACAATACAACACCACACCACATATGTTGCAAGGAGAGCAGGGGTGGGGGCCTTTCTCCCCCTCTCTTGAAGCTGCAGAGGAGAGAGAAAATAGGGTTTGAGTGAGATTGGAATTTTAAGCACAATCTCCAAAACCACATGCACAAAATACACTTTTAAGTACTGATCTTATTTGTAAGGTCCCCCTGAATTTGGGGATAAAGGATTTTGTGAAATAATTCTAAAAGGACTAATTTTACTTCAGTCTTGGACTAGTTTAACTAGAGAGAGAGAGACTAGGATTTGATGTCTTTGACCAACAAGAATCTTAAATAGTACGTTCAATTCCTTATCCAGCTAGTTCTCCTTTTAGTTCTTCCATTGCATTTTTTACTCAAAAATTTAGGTGAGGTGAGGTTTTTTCGGTTCAAGGACAGCGCATGCTCGGCTTGATCAACGAGCGTTTATAATAGTTTTTATAGATCCCCTTCCAAGAAAGATTATTGCTACCTAACGAGATTTAAACATAAACATAACAAGTGAAATACTTAAATCCTTACCAACTCAACCAATCATATTAGCTTCTATTGTCAAACATGGTTTTAGTATTTTAAAGTTTAAAACCTTTGGCTCTTTTCCGCCATTCACATATCAACTTTTTGCCATATAAAAATGTAAGGGGCAATTAGTATTACACCCCTCCTTTCTAAACTAATTAGTTGTAAGGACAATGAAGATATAGATATTAGTATCTAGTCCTCCTTTCCTTAATTCTCCTAATCCCCTAATTATTGAGCTGTTCGAAAGACATAATTACCCATATGTCTTAAATAAGGAAACTACCATTGATTGATCTTTTTATATATGGATGTTTTTCAAAGATTACCTACCATTTAAAATTACAATTAATGTATATATAATTAGGATCTATTGTTCAATAAAACTAGCTGTTAAAATATTAATAGATTTATACTAATCCTACCGTATATATATATACATATATATACTCAATAAAATCTTTAAATCAGATATAGTTATTAAGCAATAGAAGTTTACAATTATATCTATTTAAAACATATACATAAAAAATTTATCACAACCATATATAATTGTTATAAAGGAACAAACCGATACATGTGATCGTTATATATACGTTTGAAAAATAACCAAAATGGTGATGTTATAAATATTTTTCATTGTAAAGTGAAATTAAAAATAAGTTAGTTGATTTAAAAAATATCAAAAATACAATAAATATTTTATTGAATATGCTATTTCGCCGTAATATGCTTCGATATATTTTATATTCAAAGATATTTCGTATATTATAATACAAACAGTTGTTGTATTTGGTATTTGTATATGTTTGGTTTGCCATCTATACATTAGAAAAAGGAATCAATATTACTGTTTAAAACGTCTGTTTTTAAAATCCTGAAAACAATAAAAGGAATAATAATAAAATATTAATTATAATAATAGACATTAGAAATGTGTAGTAGTACCTTGAACCACGCCGACTTTCAATGGATGAAGATTAACTGTTTTGAAATAACCAAACAGTTATTGCGACCCTTCATTTTTGACTCGTCACATCGGAAGACTAACCGTCACGACCATTGGACAATCATCAATTGGTTTAAATGGGTTTAATACTGTTAATAATCGTATCCAAAGAATGAAATAAATCTGTTAGAACAATTATGTCTCATAATAATAGTAGATCTCATAAGAGATTAAACTCTTTGCCCTCATTCTAGAACCAAATAAATGCCAACATATGAATAAACAAACATCCCTACCAAGGTTGAGAACGATGAATACACCATTAGACAAGCGATGTATGATGTAAACATGGATGTTGACTTAGAGGATAACGATGATGATAAATTCGAGAATACATACGAGAATGGAGATGAAAGTGATGAAATAGGAGATGTAGACAATAGGACACTAAACATGGCAATGGGGTGGATCACAAGGAACTACCTTCTGTGGAGGACATGGTTTATCTAGAGAGAAAAGAAAATGAAGAACTAAACAACTCGAATACATTTTCTGGTGGTGACGAATATATCGATTATAATGAAGATCAATCGGAACCGGGCGACGATGATCTTTAAACGCTTAGCTCTTCCTTCGAAAATTCGTATCCTAGAGATTGATGGTATGGTTTGAAGTATGTAATTAGGTTTTTCATTTTCAAAAAAAAGATTACTTCTTTGGTTTTGATTTTGTGTTATAGTAACTTTTTGTTAAAAAAAAAACACTATGATTATTTACTATATATTTGGTATGTTTAGTTTTTTTTTTGTTTTTTTAATTGCATATGTCGTGCAGGTTTTTAATTTTACTAATTAATATCATTTACTTGTTATGGTAATGTTATATATGGCTTATTTATTTTATAAAAGTTCCTTAATTTAATATTAATATGTGATTCACCGGACAAGTAAAGAAGGAATTTTTTTTATATTAGTTTTTTTTAAGAAAAAAAAGTTGAATGAAACAGTAATAAGTTATTATTGCATATGTGCTAACAAGTTTTAATTTTTTTGTTGTATTTTGGGATGTGTTATTCATAATAATAAATATACATGTTTTGGCAGTAATATATGGGAACTGGAAAATACATATGGAGTGATATTAAAATTTTTGAAATCTATTTTAATTTGTTTGGGAAACGGGTATTGAAATAAAGAAATACATTGTAATTAGTAGCTTATAGGTGGTAAAGTTAAGTTTTGTTAATATGTTCTTTTATCGTTAAGAAATAAGTGCATTGATTTGTTGTCATATATTAAATGGAATACAATCAAAGGTTTTTTTTACCTGGATAGCATAAAATGGGATATAACTATTTACCAAAATTTGAATTTTGATATTTATTATACCCATAATTCATGCTAATTATTACCTAGATACTAATATAACTAAATTGTACCCACGATTCATGCTAAGTGGTTGCACAAATCTTTTAAACTAATATGGTATAATTGAAAATGGTAAATGGTATGACCTTTCAATGCACATTAATGGTGACATTTAATTAACCTACTTGTTACATTATTAATAAATAATTAGAAACATATAAGCGTCCAACACGGTTTGATGAGAAAAAAGCTGGAATGGGTCTTTATTCCCCCATCAACAATTAATGCAAATTATCAGTTAGTGATTTCTCAAAAACATTTAAACTCTTGCGAAACAACTATCAATTGTAAATTGTATAAAAAGACATATAGATATTTTTAAAAAAATATACATAGAATATCCGTTTGTTATCCATAAAAATTGTGATATAATCCTAATTTTAATATACATATATTATAAATTAATTTTTTAATTGATGTTTACAAAATATTTGAACATATACGGCCAAACTATGATATGTAAATGTATACATATAAAAATTGTATATAAAAATTGAAGAGATAGAACAAATAAGTTGTTTATGTAATTGTTGACAAAAATATTAGAAAACAAGGATTTAGCCCTTATGATTTAAACTATTTAGTGCTAATGAATATATATTTACTAAAATATATACAGATACTCGATTTTTTTGTAAATATACACTGTATATTAACAAGGTTTTGTGTAACTTTTTTCTGTTGCAAATTGGACAGATACATTTTGACTATACAAAAATTGAACAGCTTTAAATATTAGTTGGTTTATACAATTACGGTAATAATATGTACATATACAAATAGTTTATATATCTTCTATAAATAATACATACAAATACAAATAGTTTATATATTTTATTTGAAAATATATTTCTTTATTAAAAGATATACTATATATTAATAAGGCTTGTCTAACTTTTTTGTTGCATGTCGAGTAGAGGCAACGAATAATTTGTTTATATACTTTGTAAATTACTATATAAATTATATACCATACTATACATATACAAATATCTTATACTCAATTGTAAAAAATATATACATATACAAAAAGTTACGGATACAAATAGATTATATATTTTATTTAAAAATATATACAGATACATATTTTTATTAAAATGTATACTATATATTAATAAGGTTTGTGTAACTTTGTTATTGCATGTCGAAAAGATAAAATGGATAGTTTATTTATATAATTACTATATAAATTATATACCATACTATAATACAAATATCTTATGCTCATTTGTAAAAAATATATACAATAAATAAAAAAGTTTTCAAAAATATAAATACGATATATTCATATACAATGTTTTCCAAATATATAAAGACAATTTTACGTATAAAAATAGCGAACGGATATGACTATTAACTTGTTTAGAAAACTATAAGTATTGTAAAAATATATAGATATACAATTTCAAAATATAGTTATTTTTTAGAAATCAACAAAATAAGATGAAATTAAATGTTTGAATTTTAATATATGGTTAAAATAAATCAATCATATTAATATAAGATTAACATTCAAAATTTGTTTATAAACACATATAACTGTACAAAACTGATTTGCCTTACTTGTAGCATAAATAAATATTTAGTTTATAGTTCAACTATATAATATATTTAATGTTTGTGGTGCTAGCATGTAGTTTATAAAACATATGATTTGTAAACATACTATAGATTAATTTTTATAGCATATACGTGTATATATATACAATTTATCAAATATTAATTTACTAGTCTATTAAGGTATGTTACAATTAACTTAATACATCTATAACGAACACTTTTATAAATATATCAGGCTGTAATCATAATACTACGTGATTATACTCTAGTATGGTGAATACGTTTAATTAATTTTAAATAAAATTCAATAGTTTATGGATTACGTTCCCCACATAGTTAAGATTCGTTCTGATGAGAGAGCAAAAAGTACATAAATTAAGAATGAATTTAACGTTCTTCTATTGGTTTTGGAGTACAGCGCTAGCCACGTGACACCGGATATTTTCTCAATCTGCTAGTACCTAAACTATACATTAAGTACTAGCAAGAATTTTTGATTTGTAGGCATTTGAAATGTCTATAACACAGTGAAGTGATTAATTTTTAAGAAAAGGAATAGGTTGAGAACAGCTATGTATAACCCTAATGCAGAAAGACAGATATCTTAACTATAGGGAACACTAACCTAGCTTCATGAATTGTTGTTGAATATATATATACATTCGTGTTATCATTTTCAGTTCTTCTGTGCACGTACGTGATTAAATTAGTTAGACAATAAATTTTCTTTTGTTTTTGTTATTATTATTATTATTATTTTTGAAAAAATACTCCACTAAAACAATAGAGTGAAATTTATATATTAAGAAATGTAGCAAATGAGCTAAACATGCAACAATCAGGTAAAGACTCCGTTTCTTAATTAATATGTATAACAATATTAAAGTCACTTTGCTTTTTATATCTGTCTCTTTAATCCGAGTACAAATTTTATAAGAAAACACTAATAATGATAGAGCAATTTTTGCTTACATCAAAATTATAAGTACTTTATAATGTACAATTACTCGGTGCACTATTTCTTCTATAGAAGCCAAAATTACTATATCCTTAACATCTCCCATTTTCCATTACATTTTTAGAAAACTAGGATTACACCCCTATTTTTGAAACATATTAGGGGTGAGGACTACACAAGATGTGTTATTAGGATTGCACCCCTTATTTTGAATTCTTTCTTAAAATAGGGTTAATTTATTAAATGTCGAGCTATATGTGAAAATTAGAATGTCTAATTTGCCCATGATACCTTTTATAGAAATTTTTGATGATTGAGAGATTATAGGATTTTATTTTGATATTAATGATTTTGCTTTTATGGTAATAAACCAATATTAATTTCCGTCTGACTTTTTAGATAATTATACGATTAAAAAAAATAATATATGCACGTATATTTAACTTATTATACGTACATTATAGATACTAATATTATCTTATATATGACATTTTAGATAAATACGTGCTAAAAAACGAAATATATACTTATATAGTTTTTGAAAGTATACAAATTACCGTTGCAATTAATATATATGGTTCAATATACAATAAATATTTAATATGTTGCAAAGTATTTAACAGCCACGTACATTATGTGCATAAACGTTTAAAAACGGTATATGATGTGTAACATACCTTTTAAATGTAGTTCATTAATTGTGTGTATATATGTACACAATTATTAATTGACTAATATATAATTATTCGTTAGCTGCGATTATGGGATTTTAATGTGTGTTTTAATTGATAACTTTTAAGTTTCCAAATTAAATGCAGCTATGTTCACATTTTGCGTAGGTGAAATTTCTGAATTATTCATTCTTGCGGTTTCATTTTGTAACAATTTTTATATCCATACTTGTTTTACATTTTTAATTTGATATATTTATCTATAATTATTATATATATATATATATATCTGTTTTATACATTTTCATATTTCTTTAATTTGATTTTTCAATTATATATCTATTGTATAATTATATTTTATTTTCTAAATATACAATAACTGTTGTATAATATGTATACATGTTTTTATATTATTTGACCATTTTTACAAAAAGAAATATATGTTTTTATCTGCAAGTTTGCAAATATGAGTATATATTATATCTGTTTTTATACACTAGATATAATTTTTATATCCATACCTGTTTTATATTTTTAATTTGATATATTTATCTATAATTTTATATATATATATATATATATATATATTTATATATTTTGTATATATTTACATATTTCTTTGATTTATCAATTATATATATGTTGTATAATTATATTTCATTTTTCAAATATATAATAACTATTGTATAATATGCATACATCTTTTTATATTATTTGATAATTTTTACAAAATATATATGTTTTTACCTGAAAGTTTGCAAATATGAGCATATATTATATCTGTTTTTATACAACATATAAATTTTTTACATCCATACTTGTTTTATAATTTTAATTTGATATATTTATATATATATATATATATGTATGTGTGTGTGTGTGTTGTATACATTTTCATATTTGTTTGATTTTTCAATTACATCTGTTGCATAATTATATTTTATTTTCAAAATATATAATAAATGTTGTATAATACACATACATGTTTTTATATTATTTGACTACTTTTACAAAAATATATGTGTTTTATCTGAAAGTTGGCAAATATGTTGTAAGTATATCCATACATGTTTTACATTTTTTAATTTGATATATTTATATATATATATATATATGTTGTATACATTTTCATATTTCCTTCGATTTTTCAATTATATATATATCTATTTCATAATTATATACATTTTCATATTTCTTTGATTTGATTTTTCAATAATATATCCGTTGCATAATTATATTTTATTTTTAAAATATATAATAACTGTTGTATAATACGCATACATGTTTTATATGATTAGACCATTTTTACAAAATATATATGTTTTATCTGAAAGTTGGTAAATATGTTGTAAATGTATCCATACCTGTTTTACATTTTTAATTTGATATATATATATATTTATCTATTGTATAAATTTTCATATTCCTTTGATTTTTCAATTATATATCTGTTGCATGATTATATTTTAGTTTTAAAATATATAATAACTGTTGTATAATACGCATACATGTTTTTATATTATTTGACCATTTTTACAAAATATATATGTTTTATCTGAAAGTTGGTAAATATGTTGTAAGTATATCCATACATGTTTTACATTTTTAATTTGATATATTTATATATATACATATTTATTTGTTGTATACATTTTCATATTTCTTTAATTTTTCAATTATATATATGTTTCATAATTATATACATTTTCATATTTCTTTGATTTGATTATTCAATTATATATCTGTTGCATAATTACATTATATTTTTTAAAATATATAATAACTGTTGTATAATATGCATACATGTTTTATATGATTAGACCATTTTCACAAAATATATATGTTTTATCTGAAAGTTGGTAAATATGTTTTAAGTATATCCATACCTATTTTACATTTTTAATTTGATATATATATATATATATATATGTTGTATACATTTTCATATTTCTTTGATTTTTCAATTATATATATGTTGCATAATTATATTTTATTTTTAAAATATATAATAACTGTTGTATAATATGCATACATGTTTTTATATTATTTGACCTTTTTTACAAAATATATATATTTTATCTGAAAGTTGGTAAATATGTTGTAAGTATATCCATACCTATTTTACATTTTTAATTTGATATATATATATATATATATCTGTTTTATACATTTTCATATTTCTTTGATTTTTCAATATATATCTGTTGCATAATTATATACATTTTGATATTTGTTTGATTTGATTTTTCAATTACATATCTGTTGCATAATTATATTTTATTTTTAAAATATATAATAACTGTTGTATAATACGCTACATGTTTTTATATTATCTGGCCATTTTTACAAAAGATATATATTTTATCTGAAAGTTGGTAAATATGTTGTAAGTATATCCATACATGTTTTACATTTTTAGTTTGATATATATATATATATATATATTTATCTGTTGTATATATTTTCATATTTCTTTGATTTGATTTTTCAATTATATATCTGTTGCATAATTACATTTTATTTTTAGAATATATAATAACTTTTATATAATACGTATACATGTTTTTATATTATTTGACCATTTTTACAAAATATATATGTTTTATCTGAAAGTTGGTAAATATGTTGTAAGTATATCCATACTTGTTTTACATGTTTATACATGTTAAAATATCAGTTATCAAATAGATTATAAAATTTCTAGTTTGAGAAATAATTAGAACGCATGTTAACATGTTTATAGATATATACAATAAATATATACAGGGCTAAAATTCCTAGTTTTCTAATATATATTATTAGATAATGAATAATTTATATCGTTCCAAAATTGTTTAGCTATTTAATATATACATTATAGTTATATATATGTTCTTTCTCTTCACAAATTATTTATTATTTTTTTTACTTTTTGCAGGTCAAAAGTCACAGATCTCCAACAAGTGCGAAAATCAATTGGACGATGTGAAGTACAACTTTGTGAATTTCTAATTGATCGACAAAACAAGAGCTCAACTTTTAGATTTTTTGTTTCAATATTCATTATATATATATATATTCTCTATTATAATTGCTACACAAAATCTATGATACTCTTATTGTTTGAACAAGTTTGGTGGAAAGATTATGTTTTTTTTGTGGATTTTTTTTATAAAGTTATTGTAAGTAATGTTTAATGTTTAAAAACCCTCAAAATCAATTATAAAGGCACACTCGTTATAGCTTGATATTAAATTTTAATAGTTTGATATTAATTTTAATATAAATATAAATATAAATATATTTAATAAAGTTAATAAAAAACTAATTATTAACAAAAATATTTTCAATCAAATAGCCTTCAAGGTAAATATTGCATATACTAGTTATTGTTTAAAATTATATGTAATTCTTTAACAATACTATTTTTTTACTATACATAACATGTGTTATTTGTATCTAAATTATAAATTCGCCTTAATATAAATTTAGTTTCTCTTCTATAATTTCCAATTTTACCATTTCTTATGTTTTCTTGTACGTTTGTAAATACTAAATTTGATTAAACTAGTGGCAATTGAGCATAGGTGCTCGTTCTAATAATAATATAATTATAATGGATACTTACAAATTACTCGTGTAAATTAAGGATACTGTACAAAACAGACACTAATACCCTTTCCTTATAACATGTCACGTCTCATCAGAATTGGTGCAACATCTGTTTTAGCACCAATGCGAAACAGAGAACAACAGAATTCATGGTGTTAAAACAGATTTAGCACATATCCAATGCTTTACATCAAGGTGGTTTTAGTACTAATTGTGCTAAATCTGTTTTAGCACCAATACGAAATAGAGAATAACAAAATTCATGGTGCTAAAACAAATTTATCACCAATCCAATGCTACACATTAAGGTGTTAAAACAGATTTACACCAGTTCTCCAGAATATAATAACTATTTACATGGTGCTAAAATAGATTTAGTACCAATTCTCTTAATAATAATTAACAGTTGAAGCAAATGTATACATATTTCATGAACTCGATACTGTTGGGAATTAATTGCTAGTAATTGATGAAATCATCATCCACTCAATTTATATATATATATATATATATGGATCGATGTACTGCAGAAGCCATCGAGGTTGTGCCTTACGTGGATTCTGATTTGAAGAAGACTATTGTTATGGTGCTTCAAAAGGCTAAGGATATTTCCATTTATAAATTGGTAATTTTATTTTTAATTAGATTAGACAAATATAGTAATTATATTTAACAGATAGAAAGAAAGAGAGAGTTAAAATCAATATAATACAATTGCTCATGGGCTGAGAGAGAAGAGAGTGAGTGAGTGAGCGAGAGAGATGCACTGTTTGGGGTATTGTTGTCCATCAACATTTATCATTTTCCTTAAAATAAATTAATATTATGAAAAGTGTCTTTATTGTAAAACAAAATTATAAAATTAGTAATCTTTCCCTTTATTAAACATGAGCCCGTCCTTAGAGTCATAAAATATTACGGAACGAGACCCTATAACTCATTATCTCATTAAATTTTTGTGACATTTAAATTTTGAATTTTGTAAAAATGTTTTTATTTTTTCAAAAAAAAATAGTATGACTTATTTGTTTTTTTTAATCTCGCGACAATAAATTCTCATTAGTTGTCAAGGGCAAATCCCTTCACTAAAATTTTTCGCGTTTCCCTTTTACATCATTCTACCCCTCATGAAAAACCTAGATCCCCCTTGCAATTATAGAAGTGTAGTATTAAATTGTTAAAAAAAAATGATATCTAAATATATCATATTGTATTATTATATTTTTTATTGCCGTAGCAATTCATGGTATTACAAAAAGGTATTATTGAGTTCTTTTCTTTTGCTAGTAATGTTTTAGATGGTTTATTATAATTTTGAACCTAGCTCATACCAAAATAAATCTTTCATGTATACTTTCACATAAGTCTTTCATATATAGTTATTAAGTCAATTGTATCTCTTATCAATTGTTAACCTTCTAACAAATAAACTAGGTATATTATACGATAATACTAGACGTTTTTTATTAGTGGCACAACATGTTGACTTTGTTATCTATATGATTCTGTGAATACAAATTATACTAGAGCATTACAATTTATAGTTAATGAACTATTAGAATTAATTTAACTAATATGTTGAAGAATTTTTAGCACTTACATGATGATGATCCAGTGTTGTCCATGATAATCTTCTTTTGAATCCACACTTAATTACTCTCAGAGATGGGTCTGACTTAAAGTATATATATATTATGTTTCAAAAGGGACCATCAGACATATATAAGCTTTCATATTGGATCAGTTTTCATCCATCAAGAAAACTGACTCTTCATTAACTGCTTAACTGCAATCCTTAACTGCTACTGAATTTGAATTCAAATTAAATACTTATTATTAATATATATAATTAAACTCTGTTTAGTCCAATGAATATATACGCGTACAACATGTGTAGTCAACAAGACTAGAAATTGTCAAGTTCTAATATAGGCAATTGTAATTGCTTACAATCTCCCACTGAACTTGATAATGTTCTTAGCTTATTGTTACATACAGTAGCTGTTTCATATATAAGCTAAACACCTTAAGTGTGCACCGAGTTTAAACATGAAGTTGTTTGAATTCTATTGACGTCATTCTAATTTCTGTCAATAATGTTTATACACATTGAATCTAAGAACAACATAATGAGAAGATACAATCATTAGTATTCCTAAATCACATTATGCATAAATCAAAATCACATGAATATCTGAATAGTAGCAGTATCTGTTTTGGTAACAAAATAAACATATTTGTGTCCTTAATGCATTTAAACACGCTTATGTTCTATTTCTTAATCAAAATTTCTACTTCAGTAAAACAAATTATATTTATTGATGTAGATAATGAGGCATGAATAATGACATAATGAGGTCTGAATAATATAATTGCAATGCTCATATACATCACATACTTGTTGATAATGATGATAACTCTATAACTTCAGAAAATTGTTAATACTCCATGTTCTTGGCATGTTTCATAAAATCTGCTACTGATAATGCTTTTGTCAACGGATCTGCTAATTGCTCTTTTGTACCAATCTTCACTACTTCTATTTCTCCATCTCTGACACTTTCTCTAACAGCAAAATACTTGACATCTATATTTCTAGAACCTGAGGACCTCTTGTTATTCTTTGAGAAAAATACCGCAGAAGCATTATCACAATGAATTACCAAAGGTCTTTCCACAGATTCTATTAATTTCAACTGAGAAATAAAATTTCTCAACCATAAAGCATGTCCTGTAGCATCAAATATTGCAATATACTCTGCTTGAAATGTAGAAGTTGCTGTAAGTGTTTGCTTGGTGTTTTCCAGGAAATAGCACCACCTGCTAAAAGAAAGATGTACCCCGACGTTGATTTAAGATCATCCATATCTGACTTGTAAGATGCATCTGTATAAGCTACAACCCCGAGTTCTTGTTCTTCAAGTCTTCTAACTGATTCATTGATGCATTGATGAATAATTAACCTTTTGTGCCATAAAAATATGAAGCTTTTGGAAGTTGGTTTGTTTATCAAGAAACTTTAGCCTCTACAACTGATGAAGTTGTGGCTAGTGATAATGCAGAAAATTGTGGAGTTGAGATTATAGCAAGTCAAATGGATAATGGGGTGCAAAATAGCATTGTTTCTGAAACAAATGAACAACAGGAGCAGATTGCAGATGAAGGAGTACACGTGCAACAACATGAACAGCAGATAGAAGTACAAGATAATTTGCAGCAGCCTATAGCCTTGAGGAGATCCAATAGAATTAGAAAGTCAGCAATTCCAAATGATTACCAGTTATTTTTTACTATTGAAGAGAATGATTTAGGAAATGAAAATGATCCAACTTCAGTTCTAGAAGCCATGAAGTCAGAAAATAGTGAAAAATGGAAATTAGCAATGGAAGACGAGTTGCTCAGTATGTCACAGAATAAAGTTTGGATTTTAGTTGATAAACCAAGTTATTGCAAACCAATTGGGTGCAAATGGGTGTTCAAGACCAAGAGGGACGCAAAAGGAAATGTTGAAAGGTATAAAGCCAGATTGGTTGCTAAAGGGTATAATCAGAAAGAAGGTATTGATTACAATGAAACTTTCTCTCCAGTCTCAACTAAAGACGCTTTTAGAATTGTCATGGCTTTAGTTGCACACTATGATCTCGAGCTACACCAGATGGACGTGAAGACTGCTTTTTTGAATGGAGATTTGTATGAAGAAATATATATGATGCAGCCAGATGGTTTTATAGAGGATGATGGAAAAGTATGCAAGTTACAGAAATCAATATATGGTCTTAAGCAAGCATCAAGGCAATGGTATCTCAAATTTGATAACATAATCTCTAAATTTGGTTTCATTGAAAACAAGCTTGATGAGTGCATTTATATTAAGACTAATGGGAGCAATTTCATTTTGCTCATTCTATATGTTGATGATATCTTGCTTGCAAGTAGTAATTTATGTTTGTTGAAAGAAACAAAAGCTTTTCTGTTGAGTCAGTTTGATATGAAGGATATGGGCGAAGCACATTATGTACTTGGAATTGAGATAACCAGAGATAGGAAGCAACATGTTTTAGGTTTATCTCAAAAGAATTATGTGGAGAAGATTTTACAAAGGTTTGGGATGCAAGATTGTAAACCTGGAGATGCTCCAATTTCTAAAGGAGACAAGCTGCATAAAGGACAGTGCCCTCAGAATGCCTTGGAAATAAAGAATATGAAGAATGTGCCTTATGCAAGATTGGTGGGGAGTTTAATGTATGCTCAAATTTGCACAAGGCCTGATATTTCACTTGCAGTAAACATGTTATCAAGGTTTCAATCCAATGCTGGTCATGCGCATTGGATAGCAGGAAAGAAGGTCTTAAGATACTTAAAGAAAACCAAGAACAATATGTTGGTTTATAGAAGACTTGAAGAACAAGAACTCGGGGTTGTAGCTTATACAGATGCATCTTACAAGTCAGATATGGATGATCTTAAATCAACGTCGGGGTACATCTTTCTTTTAGCAGGTGGTGCTATTTCCTGGAAAACAACCAAGCAAACACTTACAGCAACTTCTACATTTCAAGCAGAGTATATTGCAATATTTGATGCTACAGGACATGCTTTATGGTTGAGAAATTTTATTTCTCAGTTGAAATTAATAGAATCTGTGGAAAGACCTTTGGTAATTCATTGTGATAATGCTTCTGCGGTATTTTTCTCAAAGAATAACAAGAGGTCCTCAGGTTCTAGAAATATAGATGTCAAGTATTTTGCTGTTAGAGAAAGTGTCAGAGATGGAGAAATAGAAGTAGTGAAGATTGGTACAAAAGAGCAATTAGCAGATCCGTTGACAAAAGCATTATCAGTAGCAGATTTTATGAAACATGCCAAGAACATGGGAGTATTAACAATTTTCTGAAGTTATAGAGTTATCATCATTATCAACAAGTATGTGATGTATATGAGCATTGCAATTATATTATTCAGACCTCATTATGTCATTATTCATGCCTCATTATCTACATCAATAAATATAATTTGTTTTACTGAAGTAGAAATTTTGATTAAGAAATAGAACATAAGCGTGTTTAAATGCATTAAGGACACAAATATGTTTATTTTGTTACCAAAACAGATACTGCTACTATTCAGATATTCATGTGATTTTGATTTATGCATAATGTGATTTAGGAATACTAATGATTGTATCTTCTCATTATGTTGTTCTTAGATTCAATGTGTATAAACATTATTGACAGAAATTAGAATGACGTCAATAGAATTCAAACAACTTCATGTTTAAACTCGGTGCACACTTAAGGTGTTTAGCTTATATATGAAACAGCTACTGTATGTAACAATAAGCTAAGAACATTATCAAGTTCAGTGGGAGATTGTAAGCAATTACAATTGCCTATATTAGAACTTGACAATTTCTAGTCTTGTTGACTACACATGTTGTACGCGTATATATTCATTGGACTAAACAGAGTTTAATATATATATGAATAATTAAGTATTTAATTTGAATTCAAATTCAGTAGCAGTTAAGGTTTGCAGTTAAGCAGTTAATGAAGAGTCAGTTTTCTTGTTTTGAAATATGTCCTAACCTTTTGTGCCATAAAAATGATGAAGAGTTAGAATTTTGTTATCTATATGATTCTGTGAATACAAATTATACTAGAGCATTACAATTTATAGTTAATGAACTATTAGAATTAATTTAACTAATATGTTGAAGAATTTTTAGCACTTACATGATGATGATCCAGTGTTGTCCATGATAATCTTCTTTTGAATCCACACTTAATTACTCTCAGAGATGGGTCTGACTTAAAGTATATATATATTATGTTTCAAAAGGGACCATCAGACATATATAAGCTTTCATATTGGATCAGTTTTCATCCATCAAGAAAACTGACTCTTCATTAACTGCTTAACTGCAATCCTTAACTGCTACTGAATTTGAATTCAAATTAAATACTTAATTATTCATATATATATTAAACTCTGTTTAGTCCAATGAATATATACGCGTACAACATGTGACCACTGATTTCCTAATATCTTCTGTTGCATTACCATCAAATACTTCATCAAAAAATGTAGCTCTGTGAGATTCAATAACTCTTGTATTTCTCTTTGGACAGTAGAACTTGAATCCTTTAGATTTTTCACAGTAACCAATAAAGTAACCACTTACTGATTGTGAATCAAGTTTTCGATTAGCAACATCATGTTCCCTCACTTCTGCATTACAACCCCATACATGAAAATGGTTTAAACTAGGTTTATAACCATTCCATAACTCAAAAGGAGTTTTGAGTACAGCCTTACTTGGGGTTCTATTGCAAATATAATTTGCTGTCTTTAACGCTTCTCCCCACAGAAATTTTGGTAAACCAGATCTCACCATCATGCTTCTAACCATTCCAATCAAGGTTCTGTTTCTTCTTTCTGAGACACCATTCTGCTGTGGATTATATGGAGTAGTGTATTGAGCCATTATCCCACAATCCTGTAAGTACAAAGCAAAAGGACCTTTGTTTTGGCCCTGTTCAGTATACCTACCATAGTACTCACCTCCTCTATCTGATCTAACAACCTTAATGTTCCTGCCTGTTTGTTTCTCAACTTCAGTTTTATAGATTTTGAAGAATTCCAAAGCTTGGTATTTTTCTGAAATTAAGTAAACTTGACAATACCTAGAAAAATCATCTATAAAAGTGATAAAATAATAATTTCCACATATTGTTTTGATTGGAAAAGGACCACAAATGTCAGTATGAATTAAATCAAGCAAATGCTCACTTCTTTTCGAAGTCGATCTCCTGATATTTGTCATCTTTCCTTTCAAACAATCAATGCAAGTTTCAAAATCAGAAAAATCTAGACTAGGAAGAATCTGTTGTTTAACAAGTTCATTTAGTCTTTGTTTTGAAATATGTCCTAACCTTTTGTGCCATAAAAATGATGAAGAGTTAGAAAACTTTCTCTTTAATGTCCTTGCATTTAGAAGTAAAATTTCCTTGTGTTCATTTTCATAAATAATGTTAGAACAATCTACATGCCAATGACCATTTAAAATCTCAGCAACACCAAAACATTTTGAATTATAATAGAACTTCATAACTTTATTATTACTAGAAAAACTAAATCCATTATTTGATACAAACTGAGATCCAGAAATTAGATTCCTACTTATACTGGGGATACAATACACATTATTTAATATTAATACAAATCCATTTTTAAACTTAAGTTCAACACTTCCTACTGCCACTACATCAACTCTTTGGCCGCTTCCAGTACACACCCTTGTCTCATTTCTTTTTGGGATTGAGATCCTTGATAATCCCTGTAAGGAATTGACAATATGAATAGGTGAACCAGTGTCAAACCACCAAGAATCATCATTTAAAAATTCTTTTGACTCAAAACTAAAAACAGATTTTAAAATAAAATCACCTTTCTTTAATAGCCAAGCTTTGAAACCCTCACAATCCTTCTTAAAGTGACCTTGTTTCTTACAAAAGAAACACCTTTTGCCACCTGCAGGTTTGTTTTTCATATGCTCATGATCAGATTTCATATTTTTTGAGGTGCATTCAGAAGTACCTGGTTTGTATTTGTTATTGCCGTATTTCCTTTTGTACGTGGATTTTGTCACCAGGTTCACTGCTACTACTGCAGCATTTCCTTTCTTCCTAATTTCTTCTTCAACTTCAACACACAGGGAAGTCAATTCATTTACCGTCCAACTTTCTTTCTGAGTCTTGTAGAGAGTTTTCAAGTGATCATACTTATCTGGAAGTGAGTTCAGTAGCATGTAAACCAGAAATTGCTCTTCCACAGTCATGTTGAGATCCTTCAGTTTCCCAACAATATCAGATCCCTTCATTATGTATTCTCTTACACTTCCTTTGCCATCAAACTCCATACTCATGAAGGTCTTCATAAGTTTTCCCGTTTCAGCCTTATTTGAGACTTTGAACTTCTCTGAAATTGAGTTGAGGTACACTTTGGCTAGGTTTGAATCAGGTATGCTTCCTTTGACATTCTCTGACATGCTTTTCTTGATCATAATGAGTGCCATTTTGTTGTGTTTGTACCACCTGTCAAACTTCTCTTTGGCATCTTTGGGTGAATTTGCAGTCAATGGTTCTGGTGGATCCTCCTTTAAGACATGATCATAATCTAGAATTCCCAAATTCAGTTCCACATCTCCCTTCCACTTCTTATAGTTTGAGCCATTGAGAAGCTCAATCTGATTGATGCTCATTGGGAAGTGTAGGGCTGAAATATATGATGAAATTAGTCTAGTGTATCTTAAGACTAGAATAAATTCAAAGGCCCATCTTAATATAAATACAACATATACAGCAATTTTTAAGACTTAGTCAATTTCAAGATTCTGACAACCTGTGTGGTGTACACATCTCATTGATACTGAATGTCCAAATACTAATTATGTTAACTAGATTTTGAACCAAAGGTTTAACCAAATTTCTATGGAAATTACAGTTAAACTTATATTAAGTATCAAAATCTGTATTTTTTTTTTTTTACTGATGTATCTATGAATCCTTGATTGCAATTGGGTCCAAAAAGGGAAAAATTATTTCCGGTTCCATAGTCAATATATTTGTATACATATTATTACCTACTATGGCAGCATATAATATTTGTATACATGTTATTACCACTGTGGCAGCATATAACATTTGTATACATGTTATTACCACTATGGCAGCATATAACATATCTGTAGTTTTACATATATTATTTCCTACTGCGGCAGTATATAAGATAGATATATCCGTAGCAGTGACTTTAGAAGAATCATGAATCATTTTATACAATAAAATATGTTAATGATTAAAGATGCATGATTTTGTTTGAGACATGAATTTGTCACTAATCAAATGAAATTATAATTACGATGTTCTATGAAAATATAAAATGAAATGCGGACTTAAAACATAAATGTGTTCTCATAACTCATAGTTCACTAACTATCATACTTTATATGCAAATGATCTAGATATAAACCTGCCTCTGATACCAATTGTTGACTTTGTTATCTATATGATTCTGTGAATACAAATTATACTAGAGCATTACAATTTATAGTTAATGAACTATTAGAATTAATTTAACTAATATGTTGAAGAATTTTTAGCACTTACATGATGATGATCCAGTGTTGTCCATGATAATCTTCTTTTGAATCCACACTTAATTACTCTCAGAGATGGGTCTGACTTAAAGTATATATATATTATGTTTCAAAAGGGACCATCAGACATATATAAGCTTTCATATTGGATCAGTTTTCATCCATCAAGAAAACTGACTCTTCATTAACTGCTTAACTGCAATCCTTAACTGCTACTGAATTTGAATTCAAATTAAATACTTAATTATTCATATATATATTAAACTCTGTTTAGTCCAATGAATATATACGCGTACAACATGTGTAGTCAACAAGACTAGAAATTGTCAAGTTCTAATATAGGCAATTGTAATTGCTTACACAACATACTTCACTCAAGCATTTCATCTAGAGTTATTGAGTTAGTTGTTACATATAGCGTAAATATTTTTGTAATCATACAGTAGTATTAAGTTAATATTTATGATTACAGCCTGATATATTTAATAAAAGTGTTCGTTATAGATGTATTAAGTTAATTGTAACATACCTTAATAGAGTAGTAAATTAATATTTGATAAATTGTATATATATACACGTATATGCTATAAAAATTAATCTATAGTATGTTACAAATCATATGTTTTATAAACTACATGCTAGCACCACAAACATTAAATATATTATATAGTTGAACTATAAACTAAATATTTATTTATGCTACAAGTAAGGCAAATCAGTTTGGTACAGTTATATGTGTTTATAAACAAATTTTGAATGTTAATCTTATATTAATATGATTGATTTTTTTTTAACCATATATTAAAATTCAAACATTTAATTTCATCTTATTTTGTTGATTTCTAAAAATAATAACTATATTTTGAATTGTATATCTATATATTTTTACAATACTTATAGTTTTCTAAACAAGTTAATAGTCATATCCGTTCGCTATTTTTATACGTAAAATTGTCTTTATATATTTGGAAAACATTGTATATGAATATATCGTATTTATATTTTGAAAACTTTTTGTATTTGTATATATTTTTTACAAATGAGCATAAGATATTTGTATTATAGTATGGTATATAATTTATATAGTAATTATATAAATAAACTATCCATTTTATCTTTTCGACATGCAATAACAAAGTTACACAAACCTTATTAATATATAGTATACATTTTAATAAAAATATGTATCTGTATATATTTTTTAAATAAAATATATAATCTATTTGTATCTGTAACTTTTTGTATATGTATATATTTTTTACAATTGAGTATAAGATATTTGTATATGTATAGTATGGTATATAATTTATATAGTAATTTACAAAGTATATAAACAAATTATTCGTTGCCTCTACTCGACATGCAACAAAAAAGTTAGACAAGCCTTATTAATATATAGTATATCTTTTAATAAAGAAATATATTTTCAAATAAAATATATAAACTATTTGTATTTGTATGTATTATTTATAGAAGATATATAAACTATTTGTATATGTACATATTATTACCGTAATTGTATAAACCAACTAATATTTTAAAGCTGTTCATTTTTTGTATAGTCAAAATGTATCTGTCCAATTTGCAACAGAAAAAGTTACACAAAACCTTGTTAATATACAGTGTATATTTACAAAAAAATCGAGTATCTGTATATATTTTTAGTAAATATATATTCATTAGCACTAAATAGTTTAAATCATAAGGGCTAAATCCTTGTTTTCTAATATTTTTGTCAACAATTACATAAACAATTATTTGTTCTATCTCTTCAATTTTTATATACAATTTTTATATGTATACATTTACATATCATAGTTTGGCCGTATATGTTCAAATATTTTGTAAACATCAATTAAAAAATTAATTTATAATATATGTATATTAAAATTAGGATTATATCACAATTTTTATGGATAACAAACGGATTTTCTATGTATATTTTTAAAAATATCTATATGTCTTTTATACAATTTACAATTGATAGTTGTTTCGCAAGAGTTTAAATGTTTTTGAGAAATCACTAACTGATAATTTGCATTAATTGTTGATGGGGGAATAAAGACCATTCCAGCTTTTTTCTCATCAAACCGTGTTGGACGCTTATATGTTCTAATTATTATTAATAATGTAACAAGTAGGTTAATTAAATGTCACCATTAATGTGCATTGAAAGGTCATACCATTTACCATTTTCAATTATACCATATTAGTTTAAAAGATTTGTGCAACCACTTAGCATGAATCGTGGGTACAATTTAGTTATATTAGTATCTAGGTAATAATTAGCATGAATTATGGGTATAATAAATATCAAAATTCAAATTTTGGTAAATAGTTTTATCCCTTTTATGCTATCCAGGTAAAAAAACCTTTGATTGTATTCCATTTAATATATGACAACAAATCAATGCACCTATTTCTTAACGATAAAAGAACATATAACAAACTTAAACTTTTATACTACTAAGTACTATGTATTTGTTTTCTTTATTTCAATACCCGTTTCCCAAACAAATTAAAATAGATTTCAAAAATTTTAATATCACTCCATATGTATTTTCAGTTCCCATATATTACTGCCAAAACATGTATATTTATTATTATGAATAACACATCCCAAAATACAACAAAAAAATTAAAACTTGTTAGCACATATGCAATAATAACTTATTACTGTTTCATTCAACTTTTTTTTCTTAAAAAAAACTAATATAAAAAAAATTCCTTCTTTACTTGTCCGGTGAATCACATATTAATATTAAATTAAGGAACTTTTATAAAATAAATAAGCCATATATAACATTACCATAACAAGTAAATGATATTAATTAGTAAAATTAAAAACCTGCACGACATATGCAATTAAAAAAACAAAAAAAAACTAAACATACCAAATATATAGTAAATAATCATAGTGTTTTTTTTTAACAAAAAGTTACTATAACACAAAATCAAAACAAAGAAGTAATCTTTTTTTTGAAAATGAAAACCTAATTACATACTTCAAACCATACCATCAATCTCTAGGATACGAATTTTCGAAGGAAGAGCTAAGCGTTTAAAGATCATCGTCGCCGGTTCCGATTGATCTTCATTATAATCGATATATTCGTCACCACCAGAAAATGTATTCGAGTTGTTTAGTTCTTCATTTTCTTTTCTCTCTAGATAAATCATGTCCTCCACAGAAGGTAGTTCCTTGTGATCCACCCCATTGCCATGTTTAGTGTCCTATTGTCTACATCTCCTATTTCATCACTTTCATCTCCATTCTCGTATGTATTCTCGAATTTATCATCATCGTTATCCTCTAAGTCAACATCCATGTTTACATCATACATCGCTTGTCTAATGGTATTTCATCGTTCTCAACCTTGGTAGGGATGTTTGTTTATTCATATGTTGGCATTTATTTGGTTCTAGAATGAGGGCAAAGAGTTTAATCTCTTATGAGATCTACTATTATTATGAGACATAATTGTTCTAATAGATTTATTTCATTCTTTGGATACGATTATTAACAGTATTAAACCCATTTAAACCAATTGATGATTGTCCAATGGTCGTGACGGTTAGTCTTCCGATGTGACGAGTCAAAAATGAAGGGTCGCAATAACTGTTTGGTTATTTCAAAACAGTTAATCTTCATCCATTGAAAGTCGGCGTGGTTCAAGGTACTACTACACATTTCTAATGTCTATTATTATAATATTTTATTATTATTCCTTTTATTGTTTTCAGGATTTTAAAAATAGACGTTTTAAACAGTAATATTGATTCCTTTTTCTAATGTATAGATGACAAACCAAACATATACAAATACCAAATACAACAACTGTTTGTATTATAATATACGAAATATCTTTGAATATAAAATATATCGAAGCATATTACGGCGAAATAGCATATTCAATAAAATATTTATTGTATTTTTGATATTTTTTAAATCAACTAACTTATTTTTTAATTTCACTTTACAATGAAAAATATTTATAACATCACCATTTTGGTTATTTTTTCAACGTATATATAACGATCACATGTATCGGTTTGTTCCTTTATAACAATTATATATGGTTGTGATAAATTTTTTATGTATATGTTTTAAATAGATATAATTGTAAACTTCTATTGCTTAATAACTATATCTGATTTAAAGATTTTATTGAGTATATATATGTATATATATATACGGTGGATTAGTATAAATCTATTAATATTTTAACAGCTAGTTTTATTGAACAATAGATCCTAATTATATATACATTAATTGTAATTTTAAATGGTAGGTAATCTTTGAAAAACATCCATATATAAAAAGATCAATCAATGGTAGTTTCCTTATTTAAGACATATGGGTAATTATGTCTTTCGAACAGCTCAATAATTAGGGGATTAGGAGAATTAAGGAAAGGAGGACTAGATACTAATATCTATATCTTCATTGTCCTTACAACTAATTAGTTTAGAAAGGAGGGGTGTAATACTAATTGCCCCTTAATTAATTCCAACTTTCATTAGACTTTTAGAATCCGATGCATGCTAGCTCGTGGTCACTTTAATTACTGGAAAATCTAGTGTTGGCCTTTGTGGCTACAAGTACGTACAAGTGCAATAATTTTTATTTAACTTCTTTTAGGTCTCACCTTCAACAGTACTCTAGCTATCTTCTCTTCTAAAACCCTAGTTACTTTAAAGGTTTGAACTCTAGGCTTTCAACTCCTCAACATCCAATCCAAAAACAGTACATTTTCAAAACTCAAATCCCATCCAATTAAACAAAAATGAGGTGAAGTGACTCAACATGAAAGAAAATGTGATTTAATGAAATACACGTATTGCATTATATTTGCTTCAATTCGTTGAGAATTTAATACAATAAAAATTGCTTCAAGTGTAGAGTTTTCCTCTAAAAACATTAGTACAAATTAAGTGACCGGACGATTTGAAAACCTCTATACCATCAATGTGAGATAATTACATTTGAGCCAACTCCTCTCCGTACGTGCATACTTCCAATATGATTTTATTTTATTTTCACACGGTTGATCAAAGAATTGTTAATCATTTGGTTAGTTGATTTTCATAATGGATAAATTAAACAAACTACGTACTTAATTATTATGTAGAGTGACAATAAAGATAATTGGTGTACATTTAATTCGTATCAAAATGTAGTATTATCTTGTATGTTTTGTTTAAAATTAAAAACGACCTTCAACAACAATTTTTTTTCTTTGGGACAGTGAACAACATTTAAAAGATTGTTTTAGAATGATTGGAAGAACAGTAATATGATATCTCGAGGATGATTTTTTTTGGTGTGCAACACAACTCACATTGATATTCTAGTACGAGGAAACAAGACCCCGGATTCTACAAACTAACATCCTATTCCAAGGAGAGGTTAATACTGCCACGTAGACTGCGAAGTGATGTCTTGGGACCCGCCTATCGATGACCTGTCGATCTCTCACAAACCCAATGAACTCCACGTCATTGTCTGTCTTCAACTATTTGACACGTACTACAGTGAACATTGACACGGGGGGGATGGGATGGCTATACGTGTGCTAGAAGACATACGAGCTAGAGTAGATCGCGGACCATATTAATTATATTATTTTATTTATTTCGTACAATTAAGTTAATTATGTAATGCTGCAGAGATCTGATTGGCTAGGGGAGGCCTTTCCCTTCAACAGTGAATAGAAATCTTAAAGTTTATTAAATTCTTTTGAGCGGCTAACTATTTAACGAGAAATTTGTATTTGATTTCCTTCAGGTATGTTGTTTAAAAAAATAAAAATCTTAAGAGTTAAATACGAATAACACTCGTAAGTAGTTTACTCCGACTTAATTACTTTTGTTTGTGATGTTTTAATTTATACTCATAAAATTATAAATTTTAAATTTTAATTACGTTACACTTTTTTCAAAAATGAATATGCCGTCAAAAAACTTAACACCGTCATTCCCTTTTACCTCACTTCATTAACCCTAATCCGTTCTAAACTTACCATTTTCAACCAAACGATGAGAGAGAAAAAATTGGAGAAATATGGTTGTTACTTGAAGAAATCAACGGAAAAATGGGTTGGTACATACTTACAAGAGAGGAGAAGTTGGAGAAATAAGGGGTGGAAATACGGTTATAGCCCTTACATGTACGGCACGCGATTAATTGCATTAGGTTTTTTTAACGGCACATTTACTTTTGAAAAAAAGTGAGATGTGGCAAAACTTTATGATTTTATGAGTGCAAATTGAAACATCATGAACAAAAGTATAAATTGAGATAAATGTTATGTATATTTAACTCAAAATCTTACAGTTGAGGTCGATGTATTATACCACTTTGTATTTCAATTCAAATATTTTATTTAGCTTATATATATACATATTGCACACGCTTTTTGTGTGTGGGATAAGCTAGTACTTAAAAATAAAATAAATATATAGATTTGTAAAACAAACGGACATATGAACTATCAATATATGTTTCCAAAATTTATACACCATACGCAGCGTGATCATTAAAAATACTTCTGAATTATTTACATTAGAGTATTTTTAATGGTATAATCAAAATAGTACTTATAATCAATTTTAATAATGTTGGCTAAAAACATTACCCCCAGTGGCAAAATCATATTTTAGCCACTCTTTAACCAATAACCAAATATACCTCCTTTATAATCAAAGTTAACAACATTATTCAATAATCAAAATGAGGAACTCACTAATTCTATTAGCTAAAAGTGATTTTTTTTTCAAATTTAAGTAATCTCAATCAACATAATGGAACCATATAAATTAGATTATTAAAAAAAAATAAAAATCATTGGAGTTGCTTACATTGGAAATGCTCTCAGACGCCATATATTTGCTTATTTTGAGAATCTGAAAATGGTCGGCACAAATGGAAAAAATGATTATTTGAGAGACATGAGATACATATTGTGTTGTGTTTTATCAGAAGAAATAATTTTAGGATCGGTGATGAAGCTCACTTTTGTATGTGCCAATTTTTGGATCAGCCATTTAGTGTTCCCAGCTAAATTAAGAATTTAAATTTGATTTTTTTCATTTCCAAGCTAACTCAGGTTTGGGCGTTAAGCTCTATGATGCGTAAACCTTTTGTTCCTGGGGAGCCGCGGCTTTTGTGCTTCGAGTTTGCTCAGGTAAGAGTATTTCTAACGAGACTCTTTATTTTAGAAAGTATTTTTTCTAAAATAGAGAGTATTTTATGAAATGAAATGTGTTTTTTGAAGAGAGACTCTAACGATGTTCTCTATTTACACTTGTATGAAGACACATGTTACAATGCAATTAGGTGTAACAAATATAAGAAAAAATGGGTGTCTTTTTTAATTCAAAAATATTAAATAGAGAGGTAAAGTAAGTTCTTTACTCAACATCTCTATTTTAACTATGCTATTATTCTTTCATTTATTAGTACAGATTAGTTATTATAAACAGAATTAATATAATAGAGTTCCTTAGAGAGGCTCTAAGCTCAAAGATGGAACTGTTTTTACATTTTCATGTGTCCGACTTGAATTTGCTGAATCCAAGCAATTAAAGCAACAATTCTTTATTTTCATGTGATTGAATCAAATTGTCAGTGGATTGTAGAGGTTGTGCTAGTAAGAGAGTCAAAACTCAAATTAGGATAATTCAAATCTTATTCCTTCCTTAGGTCTCATC
Source organism: Lonicera japonica (assembly GCA_021464415.1). Lineage (NCBI taxonomy): Eukaryota > Viridiplantae > Streptophyta > Magnoliopsida > Dipsacales > Caprifoliaceae > Lonicera > Lonicera japonica. The sequence continues at coordinate 55,256 of JAKCWG010000219.1, forward strand.
AAATGTCCCAGAGGCCTGAAACCCGACTCAATCCAGCCAGATCGGGCCTGGCCCGTTTGATAAGTCAATGGGTTTTGGGCAACCTGAGCCCAATAAAGTTGGGCCATGGATTGAGGTTTTATTTTTAAACCCGCTTGTGGACCGATCCCTTCCACGTCATTTTTGGCCAGCCCACTGCCCGGCCCAAAGCCTATCCAATAAGCACATTAATGATGTATTTATATATGGGTAACTTAACATAATATCATTCAAGACAATTAAAAACCATTCACATTTATATTTAATGCTTCAAAAGTGGCACTGGTGAACACAAAATCATTATAAAGTATTACTAAATACAATTTTAAAATACTAAAATAAATAAACAAAGTGTATTTAATCATGTCGTAGTTAAATCATACATATTTATATTGATGCAATATTAAATTATTAATCTATATTTGAATAATATATCCTTCATAACGGTATTTTCATTACTAACAAAAAGTTATTTATTTTGCTTTAATATGTTTAGTAGTAATATTTTAATATTTTTACCATTTATTTTTAAAAAATAAAAATTAAGACCATTTGGCCAAACCCACTAAGGTGGCTTTTGATAAACAAACCGAAAATTGAAAACTTAAACGAAAATCGAAAACTAAAAATAAAAATTGTTTAATTCTAAAAATTGTATCTAAAAAAATGTTGTCTGTTTGAATATAACACATTTGAAAACTTAATTTTGTTTAGTATGACAATTTTACCCTTATTAATTTATTTGGATCACATAATTCTAAAATGTAAGATGGTAAAATAGGTGTTTTACGCTCTTTAAAATTAAGTTTTCAATTTTAAGTTGTGAATTTGAAAATTAAAACTTTTGATGAAAATTTTATATTTTAAGTGACAAAAATTAAGTTTTCAAATTTAAGTTTTAGTAAACAAACAACTTTAAAACTACTTAAATCTAAAAACTTAAAATTTGCAAATTTAAGTGGTGCAAACAAACAACCCCTAAACCTAACCCAGACCAAAAATAGGCTACGGGTATACCTTCAACTCCTCCTAGACCTAGCCCAGCCTGTTGACTGGTAAAAGTCCAATAAGCCCACCCAATAAGTCATGTGGGCCTTAAAAGCCCATCCGGTGTCCGGCCCATTGCCGAGCCCTATCCTTCCCTTAGCGATGGGCCATTTGAAGTCTCACGAATGCCTCACTTTCCTACCGCAAACCAGGTGGCTAATTGGATGAAGGATTTCTCATATGAAAAGGGCGATATTTCCTAGCTCTAGGAAAATTCAATTTCCAATCTTTCGGCGTTGTTAATTAGAGATTTCGAAGCTGAGTTGGTTGGCTTTCTTTTTGTTGTTGCTTTGTTGGTTTCGTTTTGTATTTGGTCCAAAAAAACAAAAGAACGCATAACATATATAGTCAACTCTTTTTCGAAATATTTCAAATCTTTTGATCAAGAAATATTTCAAATTAAGAATCCTCTCTTTAGGGATAATCAGTATAGTATATCTCATAATATAAACTAAGTTACATTGATCAGTGATTCAATTGTTCATTTCCTAAAAATTAAAAAGGAAAATCAGAAGGGGAAGTTGAGGTAATTAATACATACGTCCCTTGTGAGTAAATTTTCCAAAATATAATGAGGAAAATATTATAGGTAGTTGAACCAGCCTTTTCGAGCTCCGTTGGCACAACTGGATTTCATATGCACTGCTCTTTTTTATCCCTCAATCCTAAATTAAGAGTCACTGAGCTTCGCACATGCTGAAAGAAGAGTTTTTCATTCTTCTCTAATCCAATAACAAAACTAAAAATTTCTGAAGAGAAGTTACTAGAATTGCAAACAGAAAAAAGGAAACAAGAGTTTATTGCAAAATGGGATCTTCTTATTCAGTGTATGAACTAAAGTTGCATAATTGGAGTAAAGGCCTACCTTAGATGCACAACAGAAATAATCCTACTTGTTACTAGTTCTGCATAAAAACTCAATAAGGAACACATTATACCTATCAATAACACTTTCACGTGAGTGCAAATATGTAAATATCATAGTTATAACATGAGCAAAAGAAAAGTTCTTTTTACATAATTTATGTTCGTAGTTACTGTAGAATGATTCGATCTGCTCGCAAAATTCTCTCTCCAAATAGTAGCAGCACTCCTTTACGAGCCTCAAAATAATCACACAATGCACATTTGAAAGATAATTAGAATTTTCTGATTATATTTTCATTTTGATCAATTGTTTAAATTTGAAAGCATGAAGGGCAATATCAACATATGATGAAATATATACCTTCCTTGGCCCTCATAAATTAGGCTAGGAATAAAAATTATGTCCACTGAGGCCACTTGATAGTAGATGTTGACCTATTCTTCATACTTGATGCACCAGAACCGCCTGGAGAGTCATGCCACGCCATTTCCATCTGGCAGGTACCAAAAAGAAACATCAATAACAAAAACCTAGTTTCTCTAAAATGCCACTCTGGTGGCTAGTATGGCAATCTTTCACATTAGCTTTCCCACTTAAGATGTGAATATTACAGAAGCTTCACCTTGAGAAAAAAGCTTTGGATAAACGAAAATGTTAAATTTGGGTGTGTGCTTGTTTGGTTTGGGTTTTGTGTTCCCACTTCTCATGATTCTGGAATTGGTAAATTTGCGCATAAAGTTTTCGTGTGGTGTTTGAATCACCTGATGCCTATTTATTTTGCTAAAGCTCGAAGTATAGACAAGAGAGAGAGAGAGAGATACCTCGCCAATGAGAACAGTGTCACCCTCCTTCACACCAAGCTTGATGAGAGACTTGTACACACCACATGCCTCCAGAACATTTTGAAACCTCTTGTCCGAATCTATATATCTGTTTCAAAACATGCAATTGTATCAGTAGTTGCAAACCATATTTTTCGCCAGAGAAGCAAAGTCTGGACAATTAATTATTTGTCTAGACCCAAAATTTGGACAAGTGCAACATCGTTTGATATTTAAGTTCCTGGTGGGTTGAATATTTTTATCACGTTACATGATCCAAACCCAAAATTTCTCATGAAATACTTGTCTGATTTCACTGATATATCTACACATGCATGTGCCAGCGTGATTAAAAGATGACTCAGGCTTGAACAGAAGTATTTTTTTCAAAATCTAAGCTACCTCAGTCCAAATATGAGAACTAAACAGGCTACAAAATTCAATGCTATGCACTATGCAATTCAACATCCCACTTCACAAGGGCCAAATCTAATAGAATATAGGGAAAAAGAAAAGTAATAGGGAGATCACGTACCTCCAGTTTGTCATCTGAACAAAACGTTGCAACCCTGTTCCAACTATGGTCCATGTGTTGGAAGCACTATCATGAGAAATCTCAAAATCGTTAATAGGAACAGTTCGCTGCTTCTTCACCATCTCACCCACGTGGTCCAAGTTTACTGGACCACTCCAACCTGAAGCAGCTGGAACTTTTCAGCATTCAAAACTATTGTGTGCAGTTGTATAATCATAGATCCCTCGACATAATTAAATATTTTCAGGACTACCAAACAATACTAACTTCTAGGCAAGGAACTAGTTATTTAGTATATCTATTGGAACATCCAAATAAACTATAACAATGCTTCATCAAGAATAAATTTAAATTTTATATTATGTATTATGTATAAATATCTGTTGTGTGTTAGACAAAAGAAAACGAAATTAGGAGAATATCTAACCTTTCAGCATTTCAAATTTCCACTCAAAAAACGTCATGTATTGATAAAACAAATAAGAAATTAGAAGAATTTCTAACCTTTTTCTTTAGCGGATTCCTTTCCTTTCTTTACAAGCTCATAAGCAGCATAGATAACTTCTTTAGTGCCTTCTCTACTCACCGCACTCATGCAAAAAGGCTCGATCCCACGAGTACATAGCTTTTCCTTGAACGATATCCAATTTTCATATGCCTCAGGTAGATCCATTTTGTTGTATGCAACTAGATAAGGCTTTTCGGCCAGTTCAGGACTAAACATTTCCAGCTCAAGACGAACTGCATCGAATTCGTATTCTGGTTGCTGTGACGAGCCATCCACAATGTGTACCTAAGCCTCCATATTGATAATGTTTCTTTTAGTCCACAACAATATTCGCATAAACACCAGAAAGAAAAAGGTAGAATAAGATATCATAGGTTCAGCACTATAACTTAAAACATCTAAGAAGATGCCAACCAATACAAATGATGCAAGTAACCAAGCAGAGAACAAAAGTCAATTTTTTTGTATATAAACTATTCTTGATAGCAGTTAGGCTCCGTTTGATAGCAATATGGAAAATGGTAGGAAAAACAATTGATTTGTGTGAAAAGTTGGAAAATAAGTAGAGGCATGTGGTGAGATTAACTCATATTTTTTGGCTTTTTCCATGGAAAAAATTTCTTTGGGGAGAGGAAGAAAACTTTTCCACAAAAAATAAGAAAGGACATCTACTCATAAAAATGAACATGAGATGGAGAGCTTCTCACCACATGCCTCAACTTATTTCCAATTTCTCACACAAATCAGTTGTTTTTCTTACCATTTTCTATGTTGCTATCAAACGGAGCTTTAATGTCCTGAAATTCCCTTCAGTTTGATTTGCACATGTTCTGTTCAACTTTAAGAAAGTGACCACTCTTGTTGACTATTTGTCCTGTTGTGATGTAGGATAAGAAGTATTTTTGGCTCTTCAAAAGAATTATGGTATGGATAGAAATTGCAAACAAAATGACATGTTTAGCATGTGATTCTTTGGCCTACATGGAAGTGCCAGGTCCTACTAATGCAGGTGTCGGGTGTCCCGAACTCCCGATTGCCAACAACCTTATTTTTTTTGCAAAAGGAATTACAGAACTCTAATTTAGAAATTGCTTAGGCATATTGCTTTGACAAAGGACTAAAATCTGTAGTCATATAGTTACAGGCTCACAGATAAAATTTTGCAAAATTCAAATCAATAGCCCTTCACATCCAGGGCTCATTGAAGCCCTATTCTGCAAATTCAGGAACTACTAGAACTATAAAAATAGCCATTAATATAGCTAGTCAAATACATCATGATTTGTATTACTGTTTTTTGTGGTTTATGTTTATGTGAAATAGAGTAATATATATACGACTGGCAAATATATCTTCTGTAATCAGACATCACATGTGAAGCATAGTAGATCTAGATATACTAAGACTATCATTTAATTATTAACAAGTTTGGAAGGCTTATTAGGAGATGATGATATGGAAAAATATGGAATTAAAACACAATTGCATTGTATATACAACTGGCACGAATTTCTTCTGTAATCAGCCATCAGACGTGAAGTATTATTTCAAAAATTCTTAATAATTTAGAAACCAAAAGAGTGGAAATTAACAAGAGAAAGATTATACCAGAACTGAACATCTTTCAGTATGCCGAAGAAACTCGTGGCCTAAGCCAAAACCTCGATGTGCTCCTTCAAGTAAACCTGGCAGATCAGCTACAACCATTGTAGCATCATAATCAAATGAAACCACACCAAGATTTGGAAGTAAAGTTGTGAAGGGGTAATTCGCGATGTTTGGCTGAGCAGCACTGATGACACTAAGGAATGTGCTTTTCCCTGCATTTGGGATACCCACTATTCCAACATCTGCAACCAACTTCAGCTCTAACTCCAACCACCTGTTCAGAGTTAGCATTACTTCTTCATGCACAACGATAGAGTCAAAGAAAGAGGGACCCATAAATTACAATGAAAATATGGCGGCCTTCTATAAATGAATTAATTCTAATATGCTATCAACCCAAGAATCCAAAAACAACTCAAAAGGAAGACATGGTTACTGCTTGCTGAGCAACAACAGTCTCTAGAGAAAGTTTTCCTATTATTCCTCACATAGACCAATTCCAAGCAATGGGATCCAAACTACAATTAGGTGATGTTTGTTAAAATCCAGCATTCAGCGTCAAGAGGCAAGTTATTGCTGAATGTTTACTTTTACTTTAATGGATATTTTTGCGGTAAATACAACTCTTGAAGTAGGTAATGGAGAAAAAATAAAATTCTGGGAGGATGCGTGGATAGATGATACGGCCCTTCGTTCTGTTTTTCCAAGATTGTACCAACTTTGTCTTGATAAAAACAATCATATTTGTGAAGTGGCAGAATGACAAGCGGAGAATGGCCTCTTTTGGAACTTACGTTTTCGAAGGAATTTCAGCAATAGAGAACAAGCTAATTTCTTAAATCTGCTGCATAAAATTGTAGATTTACAATCCCCTACAATCCCTTCAACCCGTTGAAGACAGTAGAATTTGGAAGGCAAGCTCACAAGGCATTTTTTCATGTAAATCATTTTTTGAGATCATCTCTAGGTTGGGTTGACAAACGGTTTTCTCACAAAAAAAGTTTTTATGGAAAAGTGGAGTGCCCACCAAGATTAAAGTATTCAATTGGCTGGCGGTTCATGGGAAGATTAACACGAATGATCTGCTTCAAAGTAGAAGGCCCTTTTCGGAATTATCTCCGCATTGGCGTATCTTGTGCAAGAATGACTTAGAGAGTTCAAATCATATACTATTGCATTGCAACTTCTCAGGACGTATTTGGACGAAATTAATGTCTACAATGGGTGTGGTAGGAGTGTTACCTAAGACCTGGGCTGAGTTTGTATTAGTAGAGTGGAATTTCAAAGGTAACAGAGAGAGACTTTTAAAGTTCTATGGAGATTTTTTGTTCAAGTTATCGCATGGCTGATCTGGACAGAGAGGAACAGGAGGATATTTGAAGTCAAAGGCCATTATGTGAAGGAAATATGGAATCATGCATGTTTCGTAGTCGAGTTATGGGCTAAAGCAGCCAAGCTTTTCAACAGCATAGAGAATTACTTGTTTTGTTTGGATCCCAAAAGCTTTGTCCTAGATGCATAGGCTCTTTATCTTTTACATTTTGTTCTTTCTGTTGGATCTCTCATCCAACCGCTTTGTACTTCTTTTTTTATATATATTAATGAAGTTTTGTTTCTTATCAAAAAAATATATATATATTCCAATGGTGTCCTATTCTTTTCATTAGTTACGTATTGATGTACGTCACAATAATAAAGGTAAAATTATAAACTGCCATCTGTTAAGCATTCTAAGCCGAAAAACATTTTGCAAAGATTCCGATCATCATTACACATCAGTTCAGAATTCAGCGTTCAACAGTCATGGATGGGAATATTACTCATTGAAAATGACAAGTTGGAACCACTTACATCTCCGGCCCCTCTTCACCGTTCTCAGCAATCTTTGGCACCCTATTCGTCCCCGACTTGAAAGAAGCATTCCCTCTCCCACCTCTTCCACCAGGCAACACCAATGCCCTCTGCCCTGGATGCAACAACTCCAATAGCACTTCCCCTTGTAATCCATCCTTCACAGCCTCCCTTACAACAGTCCCCGGCGGCACCTTTACCACCACATCCTCTCCCTTGGCCCCATGCTGCTTCTTCCCCCTCCCGTGCTGCCCCCTCCCCGCCCTATAATGAATGCTTTGCCTGAACGGCAACAAAGAGTTCATCGACCGATCAACTTCCACATAAACGTTTCCTCCCCTCCCTCCATCGCCCCCCGACGGCCCTCCTAACGGCACAAACTTCTCCCGCCGGATCGCCACCACACCATTCCCTCCGTCACCAGCCTTTGCGTAGATTTTTGCCTGGTCGAAGCATCTCATCACTGCCGGCACTCCTTTCTCCTTCTCCTTCCCCTCCTCCTCCTCCTCCTCATCCCCTTCTTTGAAACCCTTGCCAATAAAGGCTTTTTCAGATCCTTCGCCGTTAAACACGAATAGTTCATCATCTTCCTCATCATCATCGTAGTCCTCCTCGTCATCAGAATTTACCTCGAACAACTCAAATTTTCCATAATCAAACCCTGATTTACGAGAAAATATAAAAATTACAACAATGACATGTCATCAATGTTATGCTTGCTTAATTTTTGTACAAACTTTTCTACAAATTGACGTGGCACCCCTCCCGGTTGGGCTACACATTTAATGTGTAGTCTGTCTGCCATTAAATCTGATTGGTGTCACAACTGTTGTATAAAAGGTTTGTACAATTTGTTTGTATGTTTAGCACTACTATACGAGAAATCCAATAAAAATACAGGAAAGCAATGACGTGGACAAAAATCATGCGATGAAGTAGAGAGAAATGCAACTTTTAAGAAACAGCGTGAGTATGTGAACTGTATTTTTGAATATTTTACCCTTAGACATGTTATCACAAATCTAATAAAAATACAAGAAATCAATGACGTGACAAAACGACATGACAAAGGAGGAAGAAATGCACAATTTTTAAGAAACAATACGAGTATATGTTAACATTATCATTATTGTAAAAGTTGTATCGAATATTTTACCTTCAGTTACTTCGTCTTGGCTGCCAAATTCATCGTCTTTGCTGTCCAACTTTTTAATAGCCGACTTTTTATTTTGGAAACTGGTGATTGTTAAGTCGGAGAATTTCACCTCGGCCGAGGGAGAATCGAAGAGGGAGGGAAATGAATCGTCTCTGGGAGGGAGACGAGTGTAGGTGGTGGCTTCGCCGCCGGGTACGGAGGAGAGGGGGGAGTTAGTAGAGGTTGAACGATGTTCGAGTCTGTGGTTAGGGTTAGGGTTTTTAGAGAGCTTTCTAGAGGTGCTTTTACGAGGCTTTCGCGTGGGGTTGTTTGGACGAGCCAGTGAGACTGGCGTAAAGGAAAGCGATGCAGAGAACGCCATGGCTACAGTGGGAAGAAATGGAAGTGTGTGTAACTAAAATTTTGGAGGAAATAAAAAAAGGATAAGGTCCACTGTAATTAATTATTTTATTTTTTCTTGCTAACAATGTTACATTGATATTTATTTATATAAAAATTTATGCTGATTATATAAATATTTAACATGGCGTGATAATATTAACCTTTTACAAAAATTATTTTAACATTTTAAAATTATCAATATTCATTCCGCACATAAGCATTATCAATATAGTAATATTTTTCGCTCTCTATAAATATATGTTTAGATCGAGTTTTATTTTCTAAGTTTTCAGTTTTAACCCTCTTCAAAATTACGAGTTTAAGTCTTTTATCAACTTAATTACGTGCGTGTTATCAATAAATCATTTTAATTTAAATAATGGAATTATAAAAATAATATATGATTTGTATTATAGATATGGTGTATTTCTTATCATTAACCTAATAAATATGCACTCATTAAGAAATTTGAAGGGTGACACCGAACACTCAAATTTGAAAGTTTTAAAATTAATTATATCGTTATTAGTGTCCATGCTTAAAGATAAACTAGAACACAATACAAGTGCACCACTTAATTTATATGTATATATATACATTGCCATAAAATGTTCAATCAGCTTTAACACACCTCGATTAATTATTTCTCGTAAAATAATAGTCAATTGTAGGCCTGGGACCGGTTCGGTTCTTTAAAAAATTTTGAGGAACCATTAACCGAACCGGTTCTATGTTAACGGTTCGGTTCTACCTATAAAAAAGTGAAGAACCGGTTTAAGAACCGAACCGGTTCTAACGGTTCGGTTCTCCCGATTTATCGGTTAACCGTTAACAAAATAAAAACCGGTTCCTTAACGGTTATTGGAAAGAACCGGTTTATTGGTTAACCATTAACAAGAAAAAAATCGAAAAAACCAAAATATTAATAGTTATTGAAAAGAAATAACAGTTCTAACGGTTCCTTAACGGTTCTAACGGTTCGGTTCCTAAGTAATTTATAAGGAAAATCTAATAACGGTTCCTTAACGGTTATTAGAAAGAAATTATGTCAAGAACCGTTAACCGAACCGTTAACAACCTTGAAGAACCGAACCGGTAACAAAAGTTTCCTATTTTCCAATAACCGAACCGAACCGGGTTTTATCGGTTCGGTCCGGACCGGTTCTCCGGTTCCCGGTTCTAAATTCCCAGCCCTAGTCAATTGTTACCGACAGTTAGTCATCAAAATGTTTTTACGTATGCCAAAATTCGACTCAAAAAACTCTTATTTAATTCTAAAATTCAATCTAATAAACTACAACTAAGTTTTGAATTTGTGTTTGTCAATTGTTATAATCAACAAACAATAACACAATACACTTTTAAATGCAATTGAAACTGTCCCTAGTTCATGCAGCACTCTCTACAATTAAAATGATTTAATGTAAAATTATTCTTGCTCTCCATACATTTCAATTGAGGCTATATTACCCATTTGGAGATAATGGGTTATAAGGTCTTGCTCCATGATATTTTATAACATTAAAGATAAACTTATGTTTAACAAAGAGAAGTAGTACTAATTTTATAATTTGGTTTTGCAATAAAGACACTTTTCATAATATTAATTTATTTTAAGAAAAATGATAAATGTTGATGGACCAAAATACCCCTAATATAAACATATCTTAACTCCTCTTCCGCCACCTAAACTTCCAATACCGCACCTCTCTATCTTTTTAGATTATATTCAATCATCAAATACTCCCCTTTGTCTCACCAATGACCTCATCTCTTCCACCACCACTTGATTCTCCGATCGTATCGCCGAGAGGAGCGTCGTTCTCATCTTCTTCTTCTTTTTTCTGCAGTGGCAATTATAAAACAGATATAACTTTTGATTGAACCATTGAATTTACCTGATTTTTGAATCTGTTATTCGGAAGACAAAGTTACGTTATTCGCGCAAAAATCAAGACGATCAAATGTTGTTTTTCTATCGAAATCGACCGATTTCGACAGCGCAGTAGGATTTTGAAAAAAAAATCTAATCATTCCTCTTCTTCTTCTTTTTCTTTTTTTTTTTTGCGAACCCTACGTCGATCCATATATATATACATATATATATAAATAGAGTGGATGTTGATCTCGTTAATTTTGTTATTCTATATTTTATAATAATGCTAAAATCATTTTAGCACATTTTGGTTGTTATCCAAGTGGTGCTAAATACATTTAACACTTGCTGGTTGTAGTGCTAAATGTATTTAGCACATTTTGGATGCATTTAACACATTTTGGTTGTTGTTTAGGTGGTGCTAAATGCATTTAGCACCTTCTGGTTGTAATGCACATTCTGATTGTTGTCCAGAATGTGCTAAATGTCTGGTTGTTTTTCTTGTCCAGAATGTGTTAAATGCCTGGTTGTTTTTCTTGTCCAGAATGTGTTAAATGCATTTAACAACTTGTCCAAGTGGTGCTAAATGCATTTAGCACCACCAAAATAATAACCAGAAATGTGTTAAACACATGTGGTTGTTGTTAGTGTCATAATGAGTGTGAGATGTTATAAGGAAATGGTATTAGTGTCTTTTTTGTACAATATCCTTAATTTACACGGTTAATTTTTAAGTATTCTTTATAATTATGTTATTATTAAAATGAACCCTTATACCTAATTGACCCATATATTTGATTGGTTTTAAACTTATTTTCTCGTTAAAAACATTTCATGTAAATAAAAGTTTTGTTTTATTTAATTTATATATCTGTTAATATTTCAAGACTTTTTAATTTATCTTTTAAACTAGTGACTAATATTTATATTTAGAAAATACATATAATTCTCTTCTAATTTTTATTAATGGTAGCTCGTATTTATTTACAATATTTTCATCTAATGGTCGAGATTGTGTAAAACTTTAAATGCAAACCATATATTGTCTTATTAAATTACTTGATTTGGATCCTGATATTTGTACATTCTTCCACATAATAATTTACAAGAAAATATTCAATATAACAGTTATAATATTCTAAAAAAATGTGTATTTCTCTTTCTTCAAGCACATAAGTCATTAATTTTATACAATCTGATTGAATATGTAATAACATGTGGCGTTATAACTATTGTATAAGTGATAACTTTATTAATTTCTACTACTTCCATTTATTATTGACTCCCCGTTTTTCTACTAGGATTCTCTTCCATCTTTTTCTTTACAATTTCCACCCCTTCCTAGAGTTACCTCTCTACCCATTTTTCTTGCTCCATTTCCATGTGACGGAAGAAGAAACAGAACAAAGCTCTTAATCCCATAAAAAAAAGGTTCGACCTCACTCTAAAGTCTTTATTTTCTTTTCTTTTCTTTTCCTATGAACACTTAGTCGACTTGAGATCCTTCAATCTATTCTATCAAGATCTTTTATTATAAATAAATAAAAAAAGGTGTGTTTTTATACAGAATAATTTTGGTCATAAGATGACGCAAAATTTATGGTAGCCAACAGTTGACATCTTCTACAAATGAAATTAATCGATGTGTAAAAATTTATCCGAATACTCCTAACATCTACCCAAAAAGATATTAGGAATTTTTAATAAAAAAAAGAGGCACTAAAAGTTGTATAAAATAATAGTTCATTGAGACATTGGCTGTCGATTGGTGATGAGGTTTAATTCCAGCTTAAATTATTTTTTTGCCATTCATTAACTATAAAATTAATTTGACAATGTATCTACTTTACTAAATGTTTTTAATCCAAAATAGTACAAATTTATTTACTTTAGAATCTATCGATCTTTCAACGCAACAAACGTATTAGGAGTTTGTTCTCGAGATATGAGGTTCACATATATTTTACCTGGTTGGGAAGGATCTGCGGCTGATGGTAGAGTTCTACGATATGCGTTAGCTAGACCATATCCATTAATTGTCCCTAACGGTGTGTACTTACTATATTTTATTCACATTTTTCTTTTTAGCTTATTTATCTAAGAGGTTTTTTATTATTGAAATATCTTTTAATGTAGGAAAATACTACCTTGTTGATGCGGGATACACAAATGGTCCAGGATTTCTGGCTCCTTATAGAGATGTGCGTTATCATCTTAATGAATGGTCTGCAGCTGGAAATAACCCACAAACATATAAGGAGTTATTTAATCTTCGTCATTCAACAGCTAGAAATGTGATTGAAAGATCGTTTGGATTACTCAAAAAACGATGGGCTATTCTTAGGTCGGCTTCATTCTTTGACTTGAAAACTCAAGTTGCGATAATAAGTGCTTGTGCCATCCTCCATAATCATATATGACGAGAGCAACCAAATGATCCTCTATTGATGGAGGTAGATAATGATCTATCAGGGCAACCAATAGAAGAAAATATAGATCATCTGGAGGACAATGAGGAGCACAGTATGGATGGACACGATGGTATAACTATAACTAACTTAGATCGCATTAGAATGGTGCAAACTACTAATGAGTGGACACAAAGAAGGGAAGCACTAGCACAAGCAATGTTTTTGGAATATCAAAATAGATAAACTAGAGGACAAGGCTTAATCTTTTCATTTCTCTTAGTTAGTGCATGAACTTGTCTTTAGATTTGTAAATGTAAGAATATGAGCTCAACAATTATGGTTGCTTCCCCCCTCCCCTTACTCTTGTGACCTTTTTGCGGATTATGGTTGTTATATAGTTGGATATTTACTATTGATTATTAGTAAATTGGTGTGTATTATTTCTTGTATAAATTTTTTTTGTCGTTATGTACATTGATACATTACTTTTATTTTTATATCAAACTTATCTCTTGAAACTTTTTTAAACTGAAATTTGTAGTTATGCAGGATGGATTCTAACTCTCAAATAGGTGAAGGAAGTAGTAAGGGAAAAGGCTACCTTACATGGACTCCTCAAATGGATAAAATATTGTCCTCTTGCTTCGTTGATCAAATGAATCAGGGTAATAGGTTAGATGGAAAATTTGCATGGAAGGCGGTTTCATGGACTGCAGCTATTAATGCTTTGCGTGAGGGTTTAAAGATTTATGTGACAAAGGGGAACATTCAGTCACGTCTCAAAACATGGGAGAAACATCATGAAATCATAAGCAATATGTTATCAACATCTGGTTTCTCTTGGAACTATGATAAGGGTAGGGTGGAAGTGGAGGAAAGAGTGTGGAATGCATATGTACAAGTAAGGTTCTTTTACATGATTATTTTATCTTAATTTTTTTTATGTGGCGATTCGTAACGTGTGTTAATATTTTCCTTATTATTAAATTGTAGGTACATACTAAGGCAGTTCCGTATCGTAGAAAAATTATAATTGATAATTGGGATGATATATTTACTATTTTTGCTCAAGATCGTGCCAATGGTGAAGGGGCACAAACAGCATTTAAAGCTGATATTGAGATGGCAACAAATGAAGTGTCCAATAACTTAGAAGAAACATTTGGGACCACTGATAAGGATTTAGAAGATGAGAGAGCTTTAGAAGATGATGCAACACATATTTCAGGAGGGCAGAGAAAATCATCATCGTCATCTTTGTCTAGAGGAAAAAAAAGAAAAGAACGGGGTTCCGAAACAATGTATAATGTCTTAGGGCGCATGGCTGATTCTCTAGATCGTTTCTTGAATGCTGAACCGTCTAAGCCAACCACACAAGCGGTGTTAGATGAGGTGTCAAAGGTCCCGGGCTTAAATGAAACACAAATCTTGAAATCAATCGACCTTTTAATGCATGATCAAAGGAAATTTGATACTTTCTCTGGTCTTCCAGCCGAATTGAAGAAACCGTGGATATTGATGCATCTTGGAAGTTGACGATCCCAAGTTTCTATATCTTTATTTTATATATTTTATTCATCAGACACAATTTATAGTTTATGATTGTTCATGTTGACTTGTGATCTAGTTATAATTAGCTATGGTATGTTATATGAATAGTTAATACAGAGAGTTTTTTTTAGCAAATGTGGACTTATGATAGTTTATTTTAGTTAATATTGACTTAAGTATAATATATTTGAACCTATTTTGTTTAGAGCATATGTGATTTTTTTTGTGATTTTTTTTTTATTTCCATGGATATATGGGAATGCTACAAGTTGTCCATGAAAGTTGCATTAAGTAGTGTACAAATTGCATTTTTTAAATGAATTAGAAATTAAATATAATTACAATTTTAGTTTAATATGAATTGAAATTAAAATATAGATTTGTTAATATGTGTGTATGTATATATATGAAGAGAAAAATTTAATACAAAAAATAATGCATTTGTTTTGTCAAACATGGCTATTTATTAGATTAGAGAGCATTTAGAGAGAGTGTTCAAATGTAGTTTAAAACAATTTTTTTTGAAAATCAAATGAATTCTATAAATTAGCCAAACAATCAATTTGGAATTCTAATGGAATTCCAAATGAAAACTATGTAATATCCAAACAATGCTATTCTAATTATATGACATTCCAATTCTTAGAATTGTAATACCATAGAATTCTAATTCTAATAGAATTTTAAAACTATATTACCAAACACACCCTAAATGTTTTTAATCCAAAATAGTACAAATTTATTTACTTTAGAATCTATCGATCTTTCGTAGTTTTGTGTTTATATATATAGTCACTTAATATACTATATTTTTAAAGTTCTTATTATTTTTATAAGTGCAACCCTTAATAATTTCTATATTATATAGCAACGTCAATTCAAAGGGAATGAAACTCATCTCGTACGCCGGATGATATGCATGTCAAAGAAAGCAAAACTTTTTAACAGGTAATGTTTTTATAATTTATTTTCTTCACTTGTGGCTAGGAATTAACTACAAAATATAAACTTTTTTTTTATCCATTATATATACTTTTGAATAGCTTTAGACCTTGTTTGGTTGCTTAATTATTTCATTATAAAATTAATAAATTGTAAATGTTTTTATTTTAACAAAAAAAATAAAATTGTGCGATTTTTCCAACTTAAACTTATATGATAGTTATAAATTAGGTAATTTCAAATATATATTTACATTTTCTTATTTAATATTTTATATATCAGCTCAAGTTTATAACTTTATATTTTAATTTATTTTTATAACCAAAGACTCAAATTAAATAATTTATGAATAAAATAATTTTAAATTATCTAATTTATGAAGTGGAGGATAACTAAACGGACACTTAAATTATATTGTTATTTATTTTTAACACTTTCTTTGCTTTCTTTACAATAGCCATGAATTAGCTAGAAAAACCAATTTCATTTCCATTTCATTAGATAGAAATGGCAAGAAAGAACACACCGTAATTTTGGAAATGGTGATGGTGGTTCTCCCATGTCAGACTCAAATTTTTATTTTTATTTTTGTATAATCTAGAAATTAGGTAGAAGGGCTTATTATACATTGATTTTTACCAAAATGTAAAAATCCAATGAATAATATTTTTTTGAATGAAGGGCCTATTTTTAATTGGTAATTAGTGTAAGAGGTCTATTTTGTTTTATATTTTAAATGAATGTATTTGAATAAATTTAAATATCATTTAATTAATAAAAACATGTTATGTATTACCTAAATTACCACTTTTTATGAAATTTGCACAAAAAATATGGACTGCAAAGTTCATATTGCAGTGAAATATGAACTACAAAGTTCATATTGCAGTGAAATATAGACTGCAATATGAACTTTGCACTAAAAATATGGATTGCAAAGTTCACATTGCAGTAAAATATGGACTGCAATATGAACTTTGCACTAAAAATATCGACTGCAAAGTTCACATTGCAGTGAAATATAGACTGCAAAGTTCATATTGCAGTAAAATATGGAGTGCAAAGTTCATATTGTAGTGAAATATAGACTACAAAGTTCATATTGCAGTCCATATTTTAATGCATATTAGTAGTTTTTAGTTTATTTTAAGGGTTGGGATGTCATTTTATAATGAAAAAAAAAGACACATGTCATATTATCAATAAAATAAAAAATAGGCCCTTTATTTAAAAAAAAATTATTCCTTGGCTTTAGTGTGAAAATCTTTCTCTAATAAGCCCTTTTTTTAATTGCCCCTTGTATAATTTATTATTTGTCAGTGTTAAATTAAATAATAGAAATATGTTGGGAAAAAGTTTCGAACCCCTCTAGAACTAGCGAATTTTTTTATTTTTCCTTTTTTGAAATATTTAAAACTGGCGATTTCAAAGGCGCTTTTAATCAAATTTGCATTTTACTTCTTAGTATATTTTATGTCTAGCCTTGTATATATTAAATATATTCATAAGTACATACATAAAGTTTATTGCACAACAATTATCTTGGAAAGTCAGGATGAAATCCAACATTAACTTTGGTTCGGTCTAACTTTGTTTTTTCGTTTTTTTATTGTTCAGTCTAATTTATGATAATTGCTATTAACATTTATTGTACTAATTTTATTTGCTAAATTTTTTTAGTCAGAGTTAATTAAAATCGATATTACATGTTAATATTATTATATAATTAAACTCAAACTCCAATTTACAAATTTACATAGTAAGCACCGGTATTACTAGGGATGATTTTGTTTTTATTCATCCTATCTTGCATTTAATCCGCACCGTTAAGTTAATTCGTATTACCATTTAAGTTAATTTGTGAGTGTGGATAGACCGACAAAAAAATATTATTAATTTAATTTGATAAATATTATTTTAATACTAAAATATCTGCTAAATTAATAAGTACAACCACCTTATATATTATGATGGTGTCAAAATCTAGAACAGATAGTTAACGACCGATCAATCAATGAATAATGGTGGATTAGAGGTTTAATAACGAATTGTAACTGTGAATAGTGATTGAGAACAGTACCACCGTATATGTGAACAGTAAGTGTGAACAGTATCACCGTTTATGTGAACAGTGACTGTGAATAGTATCACCGTGTATGTGAACAGTGACTATGAATAGTACCACCATATATGTGAACAGTACCACTGTATATGTTAACAGTGACTGTGAACAGTACCGACAGAAACTGATTAAAAATGAACATGAACACGAGACATTTTTTATTAAGGTAGGTTCCCCCGGTAGCGCTTATGCTAGTCCGGCAGTACGTCTTCCTTTTATGTGTGCTTGTTTTGTATTAGCTCAAAGGCAATCAATTTGGATGATAATACAACCAACCAATCTCTCTATCTTTCTATAATTTCCTTAATTTTATTTATAAGTATAGAATTAGGATTACAAATATTTTAACAGAATAAATAATAATCTGTGTAGGAGAGAGAGAGTATAAGGATTGGTATTTTTTGGGGGATGAAAATAGAGAGTATAAGACCCTCGAAAATTGGCTTGTATTTATATTGCCAATGGCTTTATATCTCTTAAAAGAGATAGATGGATATTGAGAGAGAAAGAAGATATATTTTTTGGTGTGTCTTCGGATGGATGAATGAGGGGTATTTATAGGTAAAAATGAAGGGCAAAAAGGAAATTTTTATGTAATGTATATGATGTGTATGCTTAGGTCACATGTGATCTAGAATGTAGATGATGTGTATGATTAGGTCACATGTAATGTAGATGATGTGTATGCTTAGGTCACATAGGTAAAAATGGGATTTTACTGGAGGTAAAAATAGGATTTTATTAGAGGTAAAAGTGTTGAATTACCTTTGTAAGTAAATGGTAAAATTAGTATTTAACCCCATCAATTGCCCCTATCCTTATCATTTAGCTTGGATAAGCTGATTGGTGAAGATATCCTTCAACCCGGGAGCTAGTAGTAGCTCTAAGCTCTGATGTTTGTGATGTCTTAAGCCCGAATCCTTCGTGTCAAAATCGCAGCATCAACATCATACACACATTTTCTTCCCCTATGGCGACATCAAAGAGGGATCTAGGGCGGTGTAGTCTAGATACACGCGAGGTCGCTGTATATTTTGACTTTTTAAGAAGACAGCTTTTTGTCTTCGGGATTCTTTCAATGCTAGATGCCTCTTGTCCCCTCTTTCTTGTCATCTCCCTCAAGATCCATCTTCTTCTTATACATTTTACAGGGGATACCCATGAATAAGGGAAAGTAAATCACAAGTATGCCGAATACCTTCCGTTGTACAGGTTCTTCTTGTGCTGCTTGTACTTATAAACGCAAGAGATGACAGCCATGGTGTGAATATGCGCAAATATTTTAAAATGTGATTATTCGTCAGGATTATCGCACAATCTTCATTGTTTTCGGGGTGAAGAGTGTTGCAGATATTTTACAAAATATTCCGGAACATCAATATCTTGAGACTCTCAATTCATTTCTTTTTTAAGCCACGGCGAGAATCGAAAATCCCACTATAGGTTATACTGCTCTCCTTGCTTCTCTTGAACAGAAGGTGGAAAAGTTACAAGCACGGGTGACGGCATTAGAGGCTCGGTTAGAAGGAGGGTCTTCATGCGTTAACCCGTTATGCTCATTTGCTCCTCCTCGAGGTTCCTCGGGGTTCCTTTCATCGGCAAAAAATAATGCGCCTGATGTTATTCCGTTTGCCGTGAATCTTTCAAAACCTGTTCCTGGAAGTTTTTTAAGACTCCTTATGTCGGAAGATGGTATACATGATATCTTTTCGACTAACACGAATCTTATAGAAAATGGGGCTCTTCTGACTGAAGTGAATTTGCCGTCATTTCCGAATTGGTCCTATGACCAGGCTACCTTGGACGCCGTTTACCAGGCTACCTCGGACGATTTTTTATCGTAATCTTCACTAGATGATTTTGTTACGGATTTTGCCTAAACAACGAGCCCTAACTGGACAGCTTTAGGGGATATTCGCCATGATTTTTTTAATTATTCTTCTTCTGATTTAAGAACTATTTTGAATTTTGATGCTGATGATCTTCGAATTCTTCAGCCTTTTCTTTGATTAGATAAGTTATCTACCCCTTCACTTCCATATCTTTTCGTTTACAAAGAAGGGGTCCAACATATATCTGCTTATCATTCAATAGCATACCGTTCAGCCCAGACAATGTATGCACCTCTAGTGAGGGTTTTGTTCTTTAAACAAGTGTTCCGTAGATATTCCACCTGTAACATCTCCTTTTATCAGTAAATAAACAAGTTTTGTTTTTAGAATTTTTTTGTATCTTTTGTGTGCTCTTTTTATGTTTTGTTTTGAGTTGTTATTGTGAGATTGAACAAGCCATATATGAATGGTTATCCTTTTTCTCCCATACTCAAAGCAAAACAGTAAAGGCAAAAGAGATAATAAATCCAGTAAAGATGCATGTGTTAGAGGTCTTTTGGTAGTTTCCCAGAAGGGACCTGGTGTGCAACAGGTTTTTATTAGGTCATTTGTATGTAAGAAATTATTCTTATTTTGGCTAAGTCTATAAGGGTTGTGCCCTTTAGACTTTAAGCAAATTTTATAAGATTCTTTCCGAATGCCAATTAGACTCCTCAGAGTGTAAGTGTGCTCATGTAAGAAAGCTATGCACCAACAAACTGACCTCTTTAATTAGAGGAATTTTTCAGCTCTCAGCAAGTCTGCACTTAGACGTTATATGCTTAGTGGCTGACCTACATGGCAATAGAATTTTTTTCGAGGTCGTTGATGTATAAAAGGAAAACTTGTACTTTTTGGTTAAGTCTACAAAAATGTCATGCCTCCTTTTGACTTAAGCAAATTATGATAGCTTTCTCATTTTTTTTATACAGTCTCTTCAGTGTATTGCCGACCTCTTTGTAAGAGTTTTGCTTCTTGTAAATAACGGTATACCAAAGTAAAATTTCATATATTTTTCTTCGGAGCAAGTCATTACAAGATTACAAAGTACTTCGTTCAAGGATAGTATCTCTTGAGGTGCTCTATGTTCCATGGCCTCATGAGCTCTATTCCATCCATGGTTCTTAAGTAGTAGGTACCATGTCTACTGACTTTGGTCACCACATATGGACCCTCCCATTTGGCAGCTAGCTTCCCATGTTGAGAAATTTTGGTGGCTAGAATGATTTTTCGGAGCACCAACTTGCCCACAGTTAGGCTTCGGTGCCTGACCCTTTTGTTGTAACTTTTGACCATGTTCCTTTTGTAGGCTTCTTCTTTAATCCGAGCTTGTTCTCTTTTTTCTTCGAGGAGGTCTAAATTGGCTAAGAGTCATTCGTCATTCCGAGCTGGGTCATGATGGTTGATTCTGTATGTTGGCATTCCCATTTCTACTGGAATCACCGCTTCAGTTCTATAGGTCAGAGAGAAAGGAGTTTCCCCCGTATGCCCTCGGATCGTAGTCCTGTAAGCCCGAAGAACTGAGGGGAGTTCTTCAGACCAATTTCTCTTAGCATCGTCGAGTCTCTTCTTCAGCGAGTTTAGGAGAGTTCTGTTGGTGACTTCTGCTTGGCCATTTGCTAGGGGATGGACAGACGAACTGTAGTGATTCTCTATTCTATGATCTTCACAAAAAATTTTGAAGAGATCACAATCAAATTGCTTGCCATTATCAGTGATCAGAATCTTTGGGAGGCCGAAACGACAGATGATATTTCTCCATACAAAGCTTTGAATTTTCATAGTAGTGATGGTGGTCAATGCTTCTGCCTTAGCCCATTTGGTGAAGTAGTCAATGGTTACAACTGCGAACTTGGTATGTCCTTTACCCAAGGGGAAATGACCAACAATGTCCATCCCCCACTAAGAAAAAGGCCATAGGCTGTTGACAGGAGTCATGAGCTCTGCTGGGAGCTATTGGACATTGGCAAACCGTTGGCACTTGTCACGCTTCTTTACCAGTTCTTTGGCATTTTGTAGGATGGTTGGCCAAAAGTAACCTTGTCGTCCAACTTTGAGAGCTAAGGAACGAGCTGTCGGGTGCCTGCCACACAACCCCTCATGGATCTCTAATAGGGCCGCCTGAGCTTGATGGGGGTGTAAGCAGAGTAAGAAAGGAAGAACATACCCTCTCTTGTACAGGATTACTTCTATGACCACATATCTGTTGGAGATGTATTTGATCCTTCTATCTTCTTTTCTTCTGGCAAAACTCCATTTGTGAGGTAGTCCAGAATTGGGTCAATCCAGCACTTGCAGACTTGTACTGGGGCTGCATCCACTTCTTCAAGCTCACTGATGGCTTTGCTTTCCAAATATTCAATGTGGACACCGCTTGGTGCCTTTGTTGATGAAGCTAGCTTGGCCAGGCGGTCTGCCTTGTTATTCTGATCTCAGGGAACTTTGATGAATACCACGTTTGTAAACTTTCGAGCTACCGTTTGAGTTTTAGCTAGGTAAGCGGCCATGTGATCTTCTTTAGCCATGTTGTGGTCCAGTATTTGGCCAACTACGACTGCAGAGTCATTGTAAACCACCATCTGTTTTGCCCCCAAGTCTCCAGCAATCCTCAGACCTGTTATGATAGCTTCGTATTCTGCTTCATTGTTTGATGCCTTGAAAAAGAACTTGAGGGCTATCTCCAATGTGTTAACCTCAGGGGTGATCAATACTATACCAGCTCCAGAACCTTGAGAGTTGGAGGCTCCATCTGCGTGGAGTATCCACACTGGGATCTCTGGTATCAGGCCTATTGAGGTAGAAGGGCTCGAGGCGCTTGGGTCTATTATTGGCAGTAACTTTGGAAGTTCGGCAACCTGTTCCTCTGTGTAAGTAAACTCGGCTATGAAGTCAGCCACAGCCTGCCCTTTGATTGACACCCGTGATTTGTAACTGATCACAAATTGCCCAAGTTCTACAGCCCAGATAGCTAACCTTCCTGACTGATCTGGTTTATCAAGAATTCGTCGTAGTGGTTGGTCTGTGAGTACATCAATGGCATGGGCCTGAAAGTAAAGCCTCAGTTTCCTAGAAGTGATGAGAAGAGCGTATGCCAATTTTTCCAACCTTGGGTAATTAAGCTCGACCGTGTGCAGAGCTTGACTCGTGTAGTAGACAGGGAGTTGCGCCCCCTCTTCGTTCCTCATGAGAGCTGAGCTGACCGCTGTTTGGAAAACTGCCAAGTAAAGGCAAAGAATTTCACCCTTCTTTGGAGAACTCAATAAAGGAGGAGCTCCGAGGTGTTGCTTGAGCTGTTGAAAAGAAAACTCACATTCTTTCGTCCACTCGAATGCCTTTTTCATAATTTTGAAGAATGGGTGGCATTTGTCAGTAGCCTTAGAGATGAACCTGTTAAGGGCTGCCACTCGACCTGCTAAGCTCTGAACTTCCTTTGGTTTGGTGGGAGACTTCATGTCAATCAAAGCTTGTATCATCTTGGGGTTAGCTTCGATTCCCCTTTGTGTTACCATAAAACCTAAAAACTTGCCACCTTTTACCCCAAAAACACACTTAGTTGGATTGAGGGACATACCATTTTGTCCAAGTATAGAAAAGGCTTAATTAAGTTCGGAAACGTGGATGGAAGCCTTGAGGCTCTTGACGAGCATGTCGTCGACGTAGACCTCCATATTCCAACCTATCTGTTCTTTGAACAGGGAGTTCATCACCCTTTGATAGGTAGCTCCTGCATTCCTCAAACCAAAAGGTATCGCCTTGTAACAGTATGTCCCTTCATTGGTGATGAAAGATGTCTTTTCTTCGTTCTCTGGGGCCATCCTTACTTGATTATATCCAGAATAAGCGTCCATGAAGCTTAGCATTTCATGCCCAGTGGTTGCATTCACGAGCTGGTCAATCTTCGGGAGCGAAAAACTGTCTTTTGGACAAGCCTTGTTGAGGTCTTTGAAATCCACACACATCCTCCACTTCCCGCTGTGTTTCTTCACAAGTACCACATTGGAAAGCCATTTCGGATAGTGGACCTCCCTAATGAAACCAGTTTGGAGCAATTTTTGGACTTCTTCTTTAGCAGCCAGATTCTTTTCTGCTGTAAAGTTTTTCCTTTTCTGTCTTACGGGGTTGAAGGCCGGATCAGCGTTGAGCCTGTGCACCATAACCTCCGGGTTGAGCCCTTTCATGTCATCATGGGACCACGTGAAGACATCAGCGTTAGCTCTAAGGCATTGGGAGAGCTCCCGTCTGACCTCCGAGTTGAGTTGGTTGCTGATTTTGAGCACCCTTTCAGGTATTGAAGAATCCAAAAGCAAGTCTTCAAGATCTTCAACGGGCTTTCCCCTGAGCTCTTTTTCTTCATCCCGGAGGTCTAGGGTATCAATTTTCAATCTCTCAGAGGTGGTGGATTCTCATGTATTGTTCACCCCTTCAGTAGTTGTTACCTCGAGCTCTACGGTGGCAATCTCCGTGGTTTTGACTTCTTTCAAGGTTCCGAATTGATAGTGTTCGGCCTCCATTTGGTTACCTCTGGCCTCCCCGATCCCATGAAGGGTTGGAAACCTCATGGTTAAGCTACAGGTTGATATGGCAACTCTGATTTCGTTGAGGGTTCCTCTGCCTAAGATAGCATTGTAATGGGGAGTTGAGTCAAGAATTAGGAATTCTGCCATGGTCGTGACCTGCTTTGGAGCCGTCCCTAGAGTTACCGAAAGCTTGATTACCCCCAAGGACCTTGTCTTTTCCCCAGAGAATCCTACCAATGTGGCCGGCGATTGGATCAAGTGTTCTTTAGTGAGACCCATCGCTTTGAAAGTACTGTAGTACATGAGGTTCGAGGTCGCTCCTGTGTCGATAAGGATACGATGGACGTTGTGGTTGCTTATCATCGCTGTTATTACTAATAGGTCATCATGGGGGTACTCTACCCCGTTCATATCTGTATCAGTGAAGGTGACTTCGGAAACCTCATACTTGGCCATCTTTGAGGGCCTCGAAGTGAAGAATTCTGCTTCTGTGCTAGAAAACTTAGCCTTCCTGATGTAGGCCTTTTGGGACCTGTTGCTGTTTCCAGAGAAGGATGAACCTCCCTCAATCATGAATATTTCTTTGGCGTGTTCCTTCCCATTGGGTTTTGGAGGAACATCCTTTTCTTTCTTTATGTACTGTCGGAGCTAACCTCGCTAGATAAGCTTTTCAATTTCTTCCTTGAGCTTTCAGCAATTATTAGTTTCATGGCCGTCCTTGTGATACCGGCAGTACTGGGTAGAGTCCCTCTTCCTCTCTGGAGTGCTCATCTTTTTAGGCTTAGGTACCTCTCCTAGTTCCAATTGGGCATAGACCTCGCTCAGTGGAGCTGTAACAGGAGTGAACTTCCGATGAGCTCTGTCTTCGCTAGATCTGAACTTTTCGGTATTCTTTTTGTTCTTCTTGGTCTCCCTCTCTTGGCCAGAAGAATGGCTATGTTCCCCCTAGCGCTTGGAAGACGGCCAGAGAGCAGAAAACCCTGACAGATTGTGTCCTTGGAGTGTCTCTTCCACCCCAATCTGTTTGTTGACTTCATCCAGGAGCTCAGACATGGTCTTTGGAGCCATTCTAGCTAAGGTCATTAAGCAGTAAGGAGAGCTTACTCCGTTCATAAATGCAGCTACGGCCACACCTTCATTGAGATCGTTGATCATGAGGCTTTCTTGGTTGAATCGGTAAGCGTAGTCTTTTAGACCTTCATTCGAACTTTGTTTGATTGTGAAGAGGTGGGTGGAGGTCTTAGACGGCTTTCTAGTCCCCAGGAAGTGAGTTACGAACCTCGTACCAAGCTCGTGCGAGCTCTAAATCCAGCCTGGAGATAGGCTGTTGCACCACATCCGAGTTGCCCCTTGAGAGTTGTGACAAAAGCCCTGCATATGATACCATCTGGGACATTCTGGAGCCTCATCATATTTCCAAATTACTGCCAATGGTCCATTGGATCGGTTGAGCCATCATATGACTCTAGAGGAGGTAATTTGAATCTGTTTGGGACCGCACAAGTCTGGATGTGCGCTGCAAACGGCAATTCAGAATTTCTCATTAGAGTTGCTGCCGAGCTCCCCCCAACGTGGCCTATGGTTTTCATCATTTTGGCCAGCTAGGCTTTCATTTATGATCTGAGCCTCTACTATACTTCTTCAACAGAGCTCTTGTTCGAGATCCTGTCGAACACGGACCCCCGAGGCCTAACATTTGTCTCCAGAACTGGTGGAATGGGGGGTCGACCTCCTCTGCTCACACTTTGTCTTTGAGCCTCTCCTTCAGAGCGTCTTTCTCAAACAACATTAATTTGTGGATTTTTTTTGGAGATGATGGGGGAGCTGTAACAGAGAACTCATCATAAGAATCTCCTTGTTCAGAACTGGATTGGTCGGCATCAGACCCACTGGGCCTGCCTCGACTTCTCCTATACCTCCGGCGGCGTTCCCCCAGCCTTTCAATGGCTGGGATTCGCGCAAGGGCTGGGGGAGCCGGTGCAAAAACAGGGGTCGGAGGCGATCCATCTCCTGAACTGTACGAAAGGGATTTTCTTTTAGCTATCAATCTGTCAATCTGGACCTGAAGAGCAGTTTGTTAAGCCACTAAGGCTATCAAGGGGTCTGTTTGGGTGTTTTCTGACTGGGACATGGCGAAAGTATAGTTTTTGGCTTTTTTTAGAAGCGTGTGACTTTAAGAAAATGTCTTTCCCACAGACGGCGCCAAACTTATGGTGTCAAAATCTATAACAGATAGTTAACGACCGATCAATCAATGAATAATGGTGGATTAGAGGTTTAATAACGGATTGTAACTGTAAATAGTGATTGTGAACAGTACCACCGTATATGTAAACAGTGACTGTGAACAGTAACACCATATATGTGAACAGTGAGTGTGAACAGTATCACCGTATATATGAATAGTGACTGTGAATAGTACCACCGTATATGTGAATAGTGATTGTGAATAGTATCACCCTGTATGTGAATAATGATTATGAACAGTACCACCATATATATGAACAGTGACTGTGAATAGTACCGACAGAAACTGATTAAAAATGAAAATGAACACGAGACATTTTTTATTAAGGTAGGTTCCCCCGGTAGCGCTTATGCTAGTTCGGCAGTACGTCCTCTTTTTGTGTGTGCTTGTTTTGTATTAGCTCAAAGGCAATCAATTTGGATGATAATACAACCTACCAATCTCTCTCTCTCTCTTTCTATAATTTCCTTAATTCTATTTATAAGTATAGAATTAGGATTACAAATATTTTAACAGAATAAATAATAAATTGTGTAGGAGAGAGAACGTATAAGGATTGGTATTTTTTGGGGTATGAAAATAGAGAGTATAAGACCCTCAAAAATTGGCTTGTATTTATATTGCCAATAGTTTTATATCTCTTAGAAGAGATAAATGGATATTGAGAGAGAAATAATATATATTTTTTGGTGTGTCTTTGGATGGATGAATAAAGGGGTATTTATAGGTAAAAATGAAGGGCAAAAAGGTAATTTTTATGTAATGTATATGATGCGTATGCTTAGGTCACATGTGATCTAGAATGTAGATGATGTGTATGCTTAGGTCACATAGGTAAAAATGGGATTTTACTGGAAGTAAAAATAGGATTTTACTGGAGGTAAAAGTGTTGAATTGCCTTTGTAAATCAATGGTAAAATTAGTATTTAACCCCATCAAATTATAAATTTATATTCTAATAATAAACAATGGGTGAATCTTAATTAAAAATAACACAAACAAAAATTAACCCCAACCTCCTTCTTTCTCACACCTCCACTCGACTCCTGTCTCCCCACTGTGTCATCTTTCCTTAGTCCTTAGGCACCATATCAAAGATCACGTGTTGTCTTTGTCTTCTTTAACTAGTTCGTAAAAACCAAAGCAAAGAATATATATATATAGAGAGAGAGACATATATGATCATACATATATAGAAATAACTTTTGCTTTAATTTGTCTCAATCAATTCATTTATTTAGCAACTATTGATTTTATGACAATTTTGAGTATCTAGAAGGGTGCTGGTAAAAGCACCTTCTAAATTCAATTTAAACACTCATTTTTTAGGCACCCATATTTTAATTTTAATTTTGTAAGAGCGCATGTTTAATTTAGATACCTTAATGATAAACACACCCTTAAAACAAAACATTAAATTTGTGACAAACATTTGGTCACCAAATTCCTAAAAATTAACCCTTTTTTTTTTTTAAAAAAAATAGAGTTGAATGCAAAAACATCACTAGAATTCATAATTTTGTACTCGATTTTTATCTTCTTTTTTTTCACAATTATTTTCAATAAAACTCAAACTAACATTTTGGATAGTTTAGGTTTTGGATATAATTTCAAAAGTTGTAATATAACTAATTTGGTGTTGACATCACTTTATTTTCCTATATATATTGTTTGGTGCCTACCAATAGTTTTAACCCATCGCCATTGTTCAATTGAAACAAAAAAGGGTGTGAGCCAGAATATTATTATCATCTGTAGTGTTGACGCACTTAACATTTCTCATTTTTTTTCCTGAACTAAGGAGATCTGTTCATTTGTCTTATCACTTTTTATGAGTTTGTGACATTAATTATGCACATATTAGTTTTCTTAGACAATGAGTTGGTAGAAGATATGAATAGTTTGCCAAGGTTGCATGGACCAATGGAAAAATAGTACTTAACCTGCTAACTCTGACCAAAGGAAAAACTACCAAGGAAGATCTTAGTTACTCACTCATAGGATACCAAGCTTCGTGTTTACCTTACTTAATTACTGTCATAACACTATGAATATATATACACGACAACACACACACATACACACATATATATAATGTAAAGAAGTAAAGAAGAATATATGTTTGCCTTATCTTGAAGTAGCGTTGAATTGACGTTAACGAAAAAGAGGAGCAACTATGAAGCAAAAATAAAACTTCGTGGGTTGAATTGAGATATTAGGGTGCTTTCAAAACACATATATTAACTATATGGATTACATTTTTTATAATAAAAATGTGTCTAAATTGCAATATTAGGGTGCGTTTACCAGCACCCTATCCGGAAATTAATTCGCAACCTAAAAATACTTTTATGTTAATAATCACTATTATTCATCACATTTCTGCGAGACTACAAAATAGATATTTGATTTAAATCTAAATGAAAAGTAGACTTATTTGGATGCAACCAAGAAAGAGGAAAACAACCCACCCACTGTGCATCGTCACGTCATTTGTTTTTGTTATAAACTTAAGAACCGGTAATCGATCATTGTTATTCTATATGATTTCAGTTTTAAATTCCACAATTATATATATACACACATTAAGATGAAAATAAACCGTACCCAATACTAATACCTAGTATTCACAACTTCCAATGCCGCGTTAATCCATTATGCTTCAGAATCTTCTTCGTGTTGCAAAGTATTATTTGATCATCTCGTTAGCAAAAGATTTTTTATTGTTGTATGCTTAAACTATATATTGATATTAGGATTTGTATTTCTTTTCTTCAAAAAAAATACATATTGATATTTTGAAATCGATCAATCCACGTGCAACCCTAACCCTAAACCATTTGAAAATTTTTTAAAGGCAAATATGAAGTCAATTAAAAATGAATTATATTTGGATTATGAATCTTAATTAAAATGGAATCTAAATTTATGCAATTATAATTTAATTTTAATTGGTTGATACACTTATCAATTTTAAAAAGGACAATATTGTGAAACTTTGTTAAAAAATTTCATGATTTAAAGGTGGATTAACTATAAGGTTTGGTTGATAGAAACAAATTGACCCATTTACTAGTGTTTGGTGCGCCGGATAAAGACGTAAGATAGGATATGATAGGATAAAGGTTGAATTGGATAAAAGTTGTAATTATTCGAATATGAATCATGTGGTATAGGACATTAATTATATAAGGATTATGTGGAATTTGATAAGACGACGACTAGTCGAATAATGATTATATAAATTATGTGTTTGGTGCAGTCCTAACTTAGAAGTCCAGCTATAATAGAATATAACACAACTTACTTTCATACAAACGTATACGCTATTTTAGTTTTGGGTGTCGGTAAATGAATCCTTAACTTATAGTTTACACACCCATTATTAAAAAATAATTAGGGTGCCTTAACTAACCACTTCATTTTTAAAAAGAATTTGTAATCACAAGAAGATCATGGATGATATGGAAAGAACCAACAAGATGCTCAAATCTGCGTGCAACAAAGATCATTGGAAGATCAAGTGTAAGAACAAAGAAGGCTGTGATTGTTCTCAACACAAGAAGGCTTACAAGAAGAAATATCGGAAGCATTCCTCACGTCGCCACAATAATACTGATGATACTTTTGTCAAACCATTCAAGAAGCAGAAGTTCAAGAAAAAGAAATTCAAAAAGTTTAAGTTTGTAAAGAAAAGAAACTTCAGAGGAAAGAAATCCGACAAGTGCTTCTTATGTCATAAGCCTGGTCACTTTGCTAAGAACTGTCCTAATTCTACAAAGAAAACACAGTTCATGAATCTTCTCCACCAGCTTGCACCTGAAATTGCAGAATCAGATGTTGAATCAGTTCTCTCAGCCCAGGATGAGGCATCTCAAGGTTGCTTAATGCAATTAGCTTTCACTGAATCAGAAACGTCAGATGTTGACTCAGAAGCCCCCAGTGATACAGCTAGTTCAGCTATTTCCACGGAACCAGAAGAGGTAGTTCGTTCTCTACAACAACTTGCCTTCACCCAAGAAGAATGTCTCATGATCCAGTCTCCTCATGCCAAAGTCAAAATATTCCCTGAGCCATATTCAAAACCCATAAATGTTTTAGCCCTTTTTGATACTGGTTCTACCAAAACCATGCTCAATCCCAGTTTACTCCCTTCTGCAATATGGAAACCTTGCCAGTTAGCCTTTCGAGTTGCTAATGGTGAAATCTTCTATGTTGACAAAGTTAGTAAACCAATCCTTATCCAAATCTTTCCTGGCCTTAGAATCAAGCATGCAGTCTATGGCAGCAGTGCTACCCAGAAAGAATTAATGATAGGATGGGATCTTATCAAGAAAATGCCAGTACAATTCGCTGATAATGGTCTCAGATACAAAAAGCAGTTTCTTCCCTGGCATGACCCAGATGCAGTTCTAATGTTCTACCAAGCTGCTCCAGCATATCCAATTGATCCAGGGATATCATTGGATACTCTTAGAAGAAATCTTGTCACCATGTCTTGTGCAGACTCCCATATTGATTTCCTCACCAAATGTCAGAACCCGCTTTGGCGAAATAGCAAATTCTTTGTCACACTCCCCTTCAAGCTTAATGAAGATGTTAATCCGACAAGAGCATCTCACTCTGGAATGAATCCAGAACACCAGTCCCTTGCTCTTCAAGAATTAGTTTCTCTCAAACAGCAACAGCTTATTGAAGAAACGACCTCTCCATGGGCGTGTGAAGCTTTTTATGTGAATAAGCAATCTGAACAAGTCAGAGGAAGAATGAGGCTAGTGATCAACTACCAGCCGCTAAACTACTTTCTAGCCAGTGACAAATTTCCACTACCCTAGAAACATTCCTTGTTTAGCCATCTTTCAAATGCAAATGTTTTTTCCAAATTTGATTTGAAAGCCGATTTTTGGCAGTTAGGCATCACTCCTACTGATCGTCCAAAAACAGCATTTTGCATTCCTGGATTTCACTACCAATGGACAGTAATGCCCTTTGGATTAAAGAATGCTCCATCTGTTTTCCAAAAAACCATGATGTCTATCTTCGAACCAATCGCAGCAAATGCATTAATTTACATTGATGACATTTTGCTATTCAGCCAGAATGAAGCAGAACACCTTAAGCTCCTTCACCATTTCCATCACATAGTTCTTTCACATGGAATTATGCTCTCTGGAAAGAAGATGGTTATTGGTACAACAGAAATTGAGTTCCTTGGAATGATGATCAAGAATGGCAAATTCCAGCTCCAACCACATATTTCTAAGGATTTGCAGAAATTCCCAGACAAGTTAACAAGCAAAACTCAAATCCAACAGTTCCTTGGTTTAGTGAATTATATGTCTCAATTCATTCAGAAGGTTGCCACATACACTGCTCCTCTTTCAGCTCTCTTAAAAAAATCACCACCTCCATGGTCAGAAGCTCAAACCACTGCATTCACGAAGTTGAAAGAACTTACTTCCCAGTTACCAGATCTACAGATCCTTTCAGATGGTCAAAGAATTCTGCAAACTGATGCAAGCAATGAATTTTGGGCAGCAATCTTATTGGAAGAAAAAAAAAATGGCACTAGAACTCCTTGTGGATACAAGTCAGGAAAATTCAAGCAGGGTGAATTGCACTATCACTCAACTTTCAAAGAAATTCTAGTAGTTAAAATAGGAATTGAAAATTTCCAATTTCATCTTATTGGTCATCACATTAAGATTGAAATGGATATGTCTTCATTTCCAACCATGATCCACTTCAAGAACAAGCAAATCCCAAATTCTCAATTGTTAAGATGGTCAGAATGGTTCTCACAATGGGATTATGAAGTCAAACACATCAAAGGCAAAAACAATGTTATCGCTGACTTCTTTTCTCGACAAGGTGCCGCTGAACAAATAAAATCCTCATCCCACATCGCCTCATTCATAAAAGAACCCTTTTGCAAACCCTTTAAATTCAATGACCATAAACCACAAACCATACCTTGCCTTCCAATCATATATACCTTGACCCAAGTCACGAATCCTTTCCAAACCAGTTCATCAAAAGCCAGCTAATCAAAGTCTTACCCAGAACCCACTCACCCCTTTCACTTTTCAGACTTTGAGCAAGCCCTTGATCCCATGACAGCAATCTCTCTTCTTCCCTCTGAACTACAAGAGAACGTTGTTAACTTTGTCATAAATCTTAGAGCAAAAGACCTTGTTATCAAGTATTTAGAAATATTGCTTGAAAAGCATGGCCTTTGTTTCCGAGGTCTTCGCCTTCACCCCACTTATCCATTTTGTTCTATTTTCCATATCCATTATTGCTATAGAGTTCCAAAAATAGCCCTTGTCTTCCTTTGGTACCTCACAGAGGTCTACCATGTCGGATTTATTTTCAAAGCTCCTGATCTGCTTCTTTACTTACAGATTGCTACCTCAGATCCAGAAACTCAAAATGCCCATGCAGTCTTATATGGAGTACCAAGCTCATATAATTTTGTCATTTTCCTAAAATGGTTTAAATCCGTTGAACAATGGAAGAATGCTGTCAAGACTCATCATCACACCTATTACTTGATCCACTTCCATAAACCACTCAGAGTCCCTCATCCAGATGGTTCAAACGCTACCATTGAAGCATGGTTCACAGAAAACCTCTATAAATCAATAAAAGATCCATACAATTTGAATTATGTTACTTTTCTTAAGAACATCTGTGCTCTGAACAAAGCTGATTACGATTCTGTTCCTGATTATGTTAAATTTGACCGTGACCCTTGGCAAAAGGCACCATGGGAAGTATGTGGTCGGTTGTTTGACAGGCTTTATTCATATGCCATATCCCATCGTTTTCTGGATTTTGGTGAATTAAGCTCTGATTCTGAAGCGTTCGTTGGAATAGAATCTGACACTGATGATAATGATCCTAATGCTGGAAATTTTGGCGAGGAACTTGCAGAACTGGCAAACACCAGCAATGATGAAGATGATGGACCCTACTCTCCAATCGATGGTCCATACTCTCCAGATACTCCAATCTATGGTCATGACCATTATGACCTTGATTTTGATGGAAACGAGACAGATTGATGTCACCCATGACGTCACTCTCCACCACTCCAGATAATCACATATGAAGAATCTACTTTCGGCGCCTGTATTATTGTGTGCTTTTGCTTTATGTCATGATCTCTTGCTTTATGTCATGATCCTTTTTTCTTTTGTAAAAGTAGTTAGAATCTTTTGACTTTTGCTTTTGTATGTCGGGAGAAGTGTTCCTTTTTGTTTGTCTTGTTGCTCAGCCCTTCGCCTATAAAAGGAGTGAGCTTTCTCTTTGTTTAGCAGAGGAGTTGGGAGTGTTTAAGTGTTTATTTGTAATGAGTGCCTTATTAAGTTTGTAAATCCCTCTTGAGATTTTCATCTTCAATGAAAGTCTTCTAAAGATGCCTATCCTATTTTATATGTACTACATTCTTCCATACTTGGCTTTGTTTATACTTAACTTTTATAACATGCCCTTATAGATTCTCTTTATTTTTATCTTTGTTGTCTTGTTCCTGGTTTTTAGAGTGTGTCTCTTCCCCCGGTATTGCGTAGCCCCATAACTACGGATATCTCCTCCCCTAATTGGTATCAGAGGTTGTATAATGTCCTCATGTGAGTAGTCTATTTTAGGGAAAAACTTATTCCTTCAAGGTTTTGAGATATAAGGAAGTCTTTCTTACTATTTTGATAAATGTTTCTCTGTCTGACAAGATAAATAATTTTCAGTGATATTTATACTTTGATTAGTATGAAAATCTGAAGAATGTTTAGTATGCTCTACAGCTGCCACTTTACATTTTCTTCTGATTTTAGTATGCTCTGTGACTGCCATTTTATATAGATCTCTCACATCAGAAAACTCAGAGAACTTGTGTGGATCTCCTGTATCAGAAACCGTTCGTTCTCCTTTTCAGAACACTGGTATAAATCTTTTGGTTACACAAAATGTTATACTCTCATATATGGACAGGTGTTGAGCGCTAGGCTTTTAAGGCGATGGACAGCCGTGTGTATGCCTAATAAATGCTCCCGATTGTGGTCAAATATGAGATTATAGGTTTTGGTGTAGCAAAAGGTAGTCGAAGATCTCAGATCTATGAAACTGTTATTTTCTTCCGACGACAGAAAAATCTTTCATGAAAATATTAATAAAAGCATGCTTATCTTTGAAATACCTTGGTGGTATAAGTTTTCCCTTACTTTTAAAATATGTTTTCTAAATCTAAGTCGTTGTCTGCATCATCTTCTTCTAAAACTCTTACTCCTACAGAGTATTTTCGTTCTAGTGAGTCTTTTAGAGCTAGTAGTTCCCAAAAAGAAAAGATTGAGTCTTTGTATGAAATTACCCATTTACCTGTAGAACAGATCCCAGAAACTAAGTTAACCATCACAAACCCTTATCATGTGTTTCAAAAACCTTCTTCGGAGTCCTTTACAAAAAGAGTCAGACATTTGGTTTCATCAGACAAATCCAAGCTCCCAGTTCGTGAATTTGTCCAGTGTACCCCTTTTGATTCTTTGTTTGTTAAATCAGGTCATAAGGAACAATTTTTTAATGTTCCCTTTCCCACAGAAATTCCACGGATAGCTTTGTCTCAAGGCTATACTCATATGCATTTTGGAGCCATCCGATTTGCAGTTACATTTCATGGACGAAAAGGATTACAGGCAGTTGCTAGGATTGCCCTTGTTGA
The DNA here is from genome assembly GCA_021464415.1 of Lonicera japonica. Taxonomy (NCBI): domain Eukaryota; kingdom Viridiplantae; phylum Streptophyta; class Magnoliopsida; order Dipsacales; family Caprifoliaceae; genus Lonicera; species Lonicera japonica. Next base: position 90,303 of record JAKCWG010000219.1, read on the forward strand.
TTCCCGGCTTACAAATTATCAGCAAGCAATTCTTAGAAATGTCCAAGCAACGTTAAATGCAGAAACGATGTTATTTACACTATATCCTAATTTTAATGTTCCTCTCAGTGATCCCTTTGTCTGCTCGGCGCTAAAAATCCAGGTTCAGATAACTGGTGTTTCGATGGTCCCAAGCACAACAGCAGCAACAATTCATCAGCAGATGGTCTATCGTGTACAAAATCATTCCTATGATTTATGTATAGCGGGATCTTCTACATCAGAAGCACTCATGCTAACCATTGATTCTGACGCATCTCACACAGCTAAGTATGTTCCCAGACAGCTTACCCGTCCAGAACTAGTAAAACTGTTACCAGAAGTTTGGGTTACCTCTTATGAAAAGCTCCAAGAACAAGCGAATACGGAGCCTCTTCAGCAAACTGACCCAACTTACCTCCGCAGGGCAGATAAGCAGATAGAAATGAGATTTAATAATCAAATCTCTTCTCCCTCTCCAGAAAGGAACCCTTTCCAGACTGAGCTGAATATGATGCAAAAAATCCGTAGGTTTCCTACAGCTCCTGTCTTGAAGGCTGATCCTTTGGTTATTCTTTACTTTGACAAGTACGAAAAACCTACATATCAAGCCAAGAATGAAAAAGGTCACATATGGTACGATGTGTGCTATTGTGACGACTGTGAAGAACTAGCTTATGAAGCAGAGCTAGACCCCAAGGAGTTGAGACTGTACAGAAAAAAGAAGGCTGGTAAAGCCTTAAATTTTTAAGAAATCCTTGAAGAACGGTATAAAGCAAGTGATGATACCGTTGGTCTCTTAGGAGAACCAAGTGGCAAGTTTGATTACTATGTTACTTATGCTGATAACCCTTCATCCACACCATCTCCAGAAACCCCTTCTTGTCATCCACCACCACCCTCACAAAACCCAGAGCCTCCTAAACCAGTACCACAACGCCTTTCTCCATATACCCAAAAGGCCCTAAAAACTCTTGGAAGACCATACCGACAACCCTACTCTTCACAAGCACAACCAATCCCTGTTCCCCAGTCACACCCAATTTCTTGTTACCTCTTATCTCAAGAAACCCCAGATCATGATTTTCCTCCACAAGAAGATTTTGATAACCTCTCCACTCAGACCACCCATAAATGGAAAATTCAAAACCCCACTTCCATTGGATCTGACGGACAAGTCAAAAAGCTCTCAGCAGCAGAAGCAGCTTTAAATTGGCAAGCAAAAAATGCCGTGGCACATAATAAGCTTCTTACCCAGATAGCTCAACAAACCAGACGTATCAGTTCCCGTGTTTCTTCTATTTCCACCATGGAAGAAGCCATAGCAGACATAAAAATGAGAATTAAGGTTCTCAATGATCAAATGCGTTCTGTCTCCATGACTGTCAGAGATTTTGCTAGTACAGTAGAATTTTTCAGAGATTCTGAAAGTCAAAAACGAGCTCTCCAAGTTCAATTAGAATCCCTTGAAAGAGGTGAAGCTGCAAAGCGCCAAGCTGCAAGTCATCCCACTCTTTATCCCCCTCAAACTGTACATCCTACATCAGATTTTTCAAATTATTCGGTGTTCTATCCACCAGAAATACCTACCTCTTTTTCATATAATCCCGCCGAATATTCCCTTTCTGGTAAATCTCAGCCCCAATCCATAAACCTTTGGGATGAACCCCCCAAAAGAAGGTTACCTCCTTGGTCTACCTCTCCACCCAAACCTAAACCAAAGTTTGTTCCTCCAAAGTCAAACTACCCTTATAAAGCCAAACACTCACATCAAGTTGATTGGTCCAACACTAAACTCCTCCGTACAGTTACACCGCCCCCAACAGCCAGACAAGCCAGAGGCCTTGACCCAATTCCTACCCCTCTGTAAACCATCCCTCCTTCACCTACGCTTCAGCAGATCACGTCCTATACCACTCCTAAAACCACACCCTCAGCTTATACCCCTCCAACTGGCTCAAGTGATGTTATCCAAGGTGCCTCAACTAAACCTTTGGATATGTTTACTATAGAAGCTTTTGAAAAATCATTCTGTCAATCAGATAGAATCTTTTCTCAAAGCTCTCACTCTCCCAGACCGTGAACCAGTAAAAACTGATTCCAATGACTTGTTTCAAGCCTTTGATCAGCTTTACTCAACCCAACCAGCACAGCCAGCTGAATCAACCCAAGAACCAATGGTTGAAGACCCACCTGAACCGATGAATGTCCCTTTAAACCAACCACTTTCCCAGACAAACCATGCTCATGATAATCATGTTCGGTTCACCCTTGATGATATCAAGCCAAATCAGTGGCGTGAACAATTTTTCCAGTTCAAGGCATGGATGATTGCTGACAATAAGCTCTATGATCTTCGTTCTGTAATTAAAAGATTCTTAGCTCGTGTTGTTGGCAGATTAAATGATTGGTATGATGCCCTTGGAGAATACAGACAGCTTCAATTCTAGCAAATCACCTCAATTGATATATTTTTGGGATCCATTTATAATGAATTCCTTGGAAATCCTACAAAGTTTGCTGAAATTGCTCGTACTGAATTCATGGGAATGAAGTGTTGCTCCCTTCAAGAAAAAGACTTAGAACGCTATTATGATCGAATGTCGAAAAGGTTCTATACTATTGGCGGTTTAGATGATTTAAATTTAAAGCAAGTCTTTTTCCAATCCTTTCCAGATGCTCTAGTTTCTGAAGCACAGAAAACTTTAAAGATGCAGAATATTGAGCTCAAAGATCTCTCTATTGGTCGTATTTATGATTATCATTTTGGATTTTGAAAATAACGATTCCTAGGCCTAATATTTACATTCAATAAACATAATCTGATTAATATAAAATTTCATTAAAACATTTTTCCTTTTAGTTGTAGATGAGTTTGCATTTCATAGTTGGATACTCTTTTGATGATATTTATTTTAGTGTTATTGCAGCAACAATGTAGGATTCGATTTTTTCTAATATAAGGAAATAAATACATCCAGAAAGAAATAAACAAGGAAGTGATTTTTGTATTTAGAATTTGATCGAAAAAAAGAGAATGAAGGCAAGAGAGATTTATAATTAAGGCACTCTTTGTTATTTTTTAATAATGGATGTATAGATTAGAAATTGAGGGTGCCTTTATCAACACCCTTTAGTTTTTGTCCATAAATTTTTTTTGTTCCTTTTTTTTGCTCATGTGATTTTCTTACTTGTAAATATCAAATAAGCTTGATAAAAATTCTTTCTTTTAATATTTAAAAATAGGATATATATTTAATTCATTGCAATTACTTCCTAACGCGAGCACTTTTATTTTATTCATGAGGCTTAAATGAAATTTTGGATTCCTAGGATTTTCAAAAAAGAGATTTATAGTTTCTTTTTTCTTTAAAAAAAAAGGAGAGCAAAGTTTTGTATAAATTTCTTTAAAATGAAAGAAAAAAAAAGAGCAAACAGATCAAATGACTACTAAACTTTTAATCTAATACTATTTTGACTATTAAATTTCAAAACGAACTATTTTAGCCATTCAACTTTAAAGTGATTACTACTTTGACCATTCCATCCAATTTTTCAGTCATTAAACTTTGGAGTAAGTACCACTTTGACAATTCTATCTAATTTGGCTATTAAATTGTGGCACTTGACTTTGTGTAAGATCATTTTGGTCATATTGTAACAAAACAACCTTATCTCCAATAATCCTCGCAAAAAAAACACACACACACAATATATAAAACATATCATTTTTTTTAACAAACAGCGTAATTTTAGCTATTTTATAACTAAAATGACTAAGATACGCTTAAATGAAGTCATTTGCCTTGCACATGGTTTCATTCCATTCGATTTAACAATCAAATTTGAAAAAATGACCAATGTGGTACTTACTCTAAAGTCGGATAATTAAAGTGGTTCATTTTAAGTTTGATGGTCAAAATTGTACTAGATCAAAAGTTTACTGGTTATTTAAACTGTTTACTCAAACAAAAATACAACATTATACAAAAAAATAAATAAATTTATGAGTCGAATAACCATACTTTTAGGGCATTAATTAACAACAAGTTCAAAATAAGAATAATTGAATTAATTTTTTTTTACTTGGCAATGACATGATAAAATGATACCAACTATAAGGTGATATGGTTTTATTTAGTTCTTGTAGGATAAAAGAGCCCTATCAAGATTATTAATCTTACATACTATTCTATCAATTGTTCCATCAAACAAGATCAGATAAAAATATCATATTCGCACATACATCAAACGCGAGATAGGATAAACCTATCTTATTATTTTCGATAACAAATATGTGACATGATTAATTAATTATATTCCGCTTCTAATCTTGCATGCAAAACAATAATCTCTTTACCGAAATAATCATACTTACTTTGACAACATAAAAATTGAGAAATGGTTTGATTGAGCTCCTTAAATCTAAATGATTGGTCCATTCAAACTTAGAAATTTTAATTTGTTTGGTTGGTTCAAAAATTTAAATCTAAATACTTATTTTGCTTCTTAATTAATATGAAGGTTTAATTTTTAAAATTTTAAAATATCTTTTCATCCTTACCATTTTAAATATATATATATATATATTTTGAAACAACAAAGAGGAAATATATTAAATCAAATCATCGGTCATTCATAATAAAGTGCGGGCAAACATCATCCCACCTTCGAAAACTAGACGTAGAACTAGACGCTCTAGCAATGCTATGCGCGACACAGTTCGTTGATCTAAAGACAAAGTCTACTCGACATTGATTGATGGCTCTAATCAAGGCCTTACAATCATCAATAAGAACACCGACATTAGCAGAAATAAGCTCAGAATTATTAATAGCAGCTGCTAAAGTGGAGGAATCCGTCTCCACCAAGATACGCGATAACTTATTTTCTTTGAGCCAACTAAGCACTTCACCTAAACTAATAGCTTCGGCAATGAGAGGACTAAAATTACCACGGACAGAGCCCTGAATTACAGCTATAAAAACACCATTTGAGTCCTAAATTACACCTCCAAAACCAATATTATTTTGTTCTGAAAAAAAAGCAGCGTCCATGTTGCATTGAAGAAAACCAGCATAGGGGTTGTGCCATTTACGAAGCTGCTGGCCTACTCCTTGATCTGCAGTGCTATTTAGCTCAGCTAGAGACGAATGCTGAGCAATATTCGAAATCGGGGCAGCATAATACAAAACAGACGGAGAAGAAACCAGAGTAGATGACACCAAAACATCAGAATTAGCAGACTGCCATTCTGCTACTGCATTTCCAGCTTCATAGAGGATCGATGCAACAGATTTTGAATAATTATTCCATAGAAAAGCATTCTGATTATTCCATATGCTCCAGTAAATGGCAGCAATATACGACATCGTCGACTTATTCACATTACTCTTCACTTCGTTCCACCATTCGATAACATTATTTACCGGGGCTCGCACTAACACAACCGCTGCTTTATCCCAAACCATTTGCACGACCAAGCACATGACTAAAGCATGCAAATTTGTCTCCGTCTGAGTTTGACAGAGCAAGCAGATTGGGTCAACCTCAACTTGCTTTAATAATAATGCCTCCTTAGTAGGAAGGCATCATCTAATAGTTCGGCAAATAAAATTACGTATTTTCAATGGAATCTGTAGTGTCCAAATAAATTAAAATCAGTTACCGTGGGATTAATAACCTACTCGTCCAAAGCACAAAGAGCATTATACGCTGATTTAATAGTATAAAAACCCTTCGAGTGCCTTGCCCAATACCACGAATCTGGCTTGGATTCACGAGGCAAATGGATTGAAAAAATTGCCTCTTTATCCCTACTACCAAACAGGTCGCTAATCAACTCCATGTCCCACTTTAGACAACCCGGTTTGAGCAAGCCATCAACCGTAGCATTAGCACTTCTTCTCCCAAATCAGTTTTAATACAAGGGTTAGGAGCATCAATTAACCAAGGCATTCCAGCGATACGGGTATTAATACCATTCCCAATACGCCTACGAGCCCCTAAATTAATTAAACCCTTACAAGCGAACAAGCTTCTCCAACTATAACTGTGATTGCTACCCAAACCAACTGATAGAAAATCTGAATTAATAAAGTACCTGGCTTTATAAATCTTGCTACATAAGGAATTTAGATGAGTCATAAGCCTCCAAGCTTGCTTTGCCAATAAAGCTATATTAAAATGACGAATATGCCGAAAACCTAACCCTCCTTGAACTTTCTTGAAACACAATTTGCCCCACCTTAACCACCGAATACCAGCACTCATGTCTCTCTTTGAACCCCACCATAAGCTATTCATCATCTTCTCTAGGTCTTCACAAAGTGAACGAGGCAACAGAAAGACACTCAATATATAGCTGGGAATTGCTTGAACAACCGACTTGAGGAGGATTTCTTTACCGGCTCTAGAAAAATTCTTATTACGCCACCCCGACATACGCTTACACGCCTTTTCTTTGATGTAGGCAAACACCTCTAATTTTTTGTGACCAATTAAAGATGGAGCGCCCAAATAATTCCCATGATTATCATATAACTGCACCCCCAAAAAAGAACAAATAGTTGTTTGAACATCATCAGCCGTATTCGAGCTAAATAAGATTGAGGACTTGGAAAAATTTACCATTTAGCCCGACGCTTGTTCATAAAGATCCAAACACCCTTTCACCACCGTACATTCCTCCGTAGTAGCCTGAAAAAATAGCAAATTGTCGTATGCAAAAAATAAGTGAGAAATCGGAGGAGCCGAGCGTGCTACACTGCACCTATGTATTAGGCCTTTACGACGTTTATCCTGCAAAATAGCCGACAAGCCCTCTGCACATACCAAGAACAAGTAAGGAGAAATGTGGTCTCCTTGGCGAAGTCCTCTAGAGTGGCTTATTGGCCCAATATCATAGCCACTTTGCCGAACTATGTACTTTACCGAAGAGACAAACAGCATGACCAGCTTGACCCAGCGATTTGCAAAACCCAACCTTCGAAGCATATCTTCAAGAAACCTCCATTCCACCCTATCATAAGCTTTAGACATATCAATTCACGAAGTCAAACCCACTTTCCCTTGTGTTCGACGTCTCAAATAGTGGCCCAATTCAAATGCTATCATCACGTTGTCCGTAATAAGATCCCCTGGGATAAAAGCGCTTTGGGACTCCGAAATGATCGAATTGAGAACCCCCTTCAATATGTTGGCTAACATTTTGTCATAATTTTAACCACCACGTTACACAATAAAATGGGTTTAAGATCAGTGATTTTATCGGGTTTCTTCACTTTGGGGATCAACACTATACTAGTCTCATTAAGGCCTTCAGGTAGAACACAATTATTAAAAGAATTTAAGCATAAATCAGTGACTGCCGTACCTATTTCATCCCAAAAGGACTGGAAAAATCCTGGATTAAAACCATCTGAGCCCGGACTTTTATCCGAATGCATTGAGCGGACTACTGAAAGAACCTCTGCTGTCGAAAAATCACTGCACAAAATTGTATTCTGCTGATCTGAAACCCGAGGCCGAACAGCACCTAGAATTTCATCACCCGAACTACCCCGCGTTTTAAACAGGTCTGCAAAATACTCCTTGATCAGGGCTGGGAAACCTGAGTCCCAATAGTTCTTCTGAACCCCTGAGTCAACCAGAAAATGAATATCATTTTTCTTCGACCGCGCAGAGGCATACAAATGAAAGACTTTGGAATTAGCATTGCCTTCTTTTAACCAGGAAATCTTAGACCTCTTCTTCCAATACAAGGTCTATTGACGGAGGAGCTTATACAATCTGTTCTTTTCCTCCATAACCCGAATTTGAACACCATCACTGTTCTGTGAAGACCAGCAACGAATAGAGTCCTTACACCGGTCAATTTCCAACCGAAATTGTTTTCTAATTTCCTCACCCCACGCAAATAAAGCTTAGCCACAACAATTTGAATGAACCCGAAAATCCATTGCGACATCACATTGCCAGTTCTTAGCAATAATCGTACGACACGCGGGTTCAAATTTTCAGGCGTTTTCGAACCTGAAACGGCGCTGTCGAGGTCCAGTAGAAACTGGGTAAGAAAGAAATAAGGCTGAGTGGTCTGAAGCCTCAACTTGAATATTCTGAATTTCTGTAGAATTAAAAAGCATGTGCCATTGAATATTAGCTAATCCTCTGTCCAATTTTTCTTCACAAAAGTTCAGTTTACCTCGACTTATTTCCCACGTATACAGATGACCTTTCATAGTAATTTCTTTAAAGCCACAAAAATCTACCGCATCACGGAAGCCATTTATCAAATTAACTAGGTGATGAATTCTGCCATATTTTTCTGATTGAAAGAGGAGATCCTTAAAATTACCTATACAAAGCCAAGGGAGACTAGATTTTTGGGATAATTCTCGAAGTAAATTCCATGAATCAGGACTACGACTTCGTTCCGAAAATCTATAAAAACCAGTAAAACGCCACTCAGCAGAGTCCGGTAAAGAAATACGCACGTCAATGAAATTCAAGGAGAGACCAAGGAGACTAGTGGTTCCCCTGCCCTTCCACATAAAAGCTAAACCACCACCATTATTAACGCATTCTACAAAACACAGTCATGTATAATTAATCTTAGACTGAACCTTCTCTACTTTCCGACGAGCACACTTAACCTCTATCAAAAAAATAAAGTTGGGCTTAAATTTGGACACAAGGTCCTTTAATTCTTGAACCGTCTTCAGATTGCCCAATCCTCGACAGTTCCAACTTAAGGTCGTCATAATGCCCGGCGAGTCCCGACACCAGAACTCGCCTCGACGGAATTTTTTGAGTTCCGCCTAATTAAATTTTCAGACTTGCTTTCTGCTTCGTGGACCAGGTCCATATCATCAATAGGCCTTTCATCTTTTATCCTTCTCTTATTTTCCAAAACCACTAATAACTCTGGCCCAATATCTTGGCCCATAGCAATTAACGTTCCATTATCCACCTCCATATTATTTAAATTTGGACCTACCCCTTTTGAATTGTGATGACTGGCCCCATCTTTAATTAAGTTACCAGTTGGCTCCATTTGAATAAAATTTCCATGAAACAAGGGGTTGTAGCGAGATAAAATCACTTGCCTCATTATTGGGGCTTGCCATAATCATTTGATTTGAACTCCTTTAACCCACTTTATCTGCCTCCAAATTCGTGCCCACCAAAGTGTCCGTTATTATTGGGTTTAATGTCTGATTAGGATGAATCTCTTTAATTAAGGAACTTATCGTAATCTTAGCCGAGGCAGCTTGATCAACAAAATTCAAAATTTGGTCTTGATTTACCATGATGCCCTTCGTTTTTCTCTGACCACCACCAGCACTACTACTAGTTCCGGCCAAACTACTGCTGCCGCCTGCGAATACAATGTTCACTTCCTCATCATCTTTGGACCAAAAGTACTGCTCTCCGTCACTAACAACTTGTCGTCTAGTAGGCGCACGCAACCATACACTGAAGAGTCTCAGCACTGACTTATTTGAAAAACTACGTAACTTTGCACAAAACTTCTCCGCGTGACCTATAACCCCGCAAAAGAAACATAAATTTGGAAGTTTCTTATATTTAAAATTGATTACTGATTTGACTTGACCTGGTCGTTTGATCTTCATGTTGCGCTTAAGCGATTTAGAAACATCCATCGGGATCTTTAGACGTAAATAAGACCGCCCTAACCCCGTAAAATTGTTTAGATCTAATTTAACAAAGTGACCAATAAAATTACCAATATCGCATGCTACCCGTTCGGACATTAGGCCTACCGGGAGATCATACACATGGATTCAGAACTCAACGTGATTAAGCTCCGCTTCATCCAAAACCATGTCTGCCTCCACCTTCTTGAAAACAAATAAATGGTAATCAAAAGTCCAAGGGACCGTCATTAATAACTCGCTCTAAATCTTTTTCATCGGAAAATTGAACCAGAAAAAGATTAGCTTTCAACTCCCTCATTTTGATTTTCTTAACTGGAGCCCATACTGACGCCATTTTCTTCCTCGTCAAGTCAAAATGGATTGATCTCTTCGTTAAAAAACGACCTACAATACTCCACTTGAGGCCTATATTTTGAACATCCTGAACTTCGTCACTAAAATCAAAGGGACCCCCAGTATCGTCATCCAACCCTAGATGCGCATACAACTCTTTTAAACCTTGAGTTGAATCGTCCATGATAAAGAAATTGATAAAGAGGGAACAAGAAAAAAAACAATGGAGAAGGTAACGAAAAAGCTGTGAATTTATCAAAAAGAATAACTAAGGAAATCTCACGCCTCTCATAAGGAGGAAAAAATAAGTGGGTAACATATATCCATTTTAAATATAGTTATTTTTTAAAGATAAATAGATAAAAATAAATTTATTAAATAATAATTATTTGACATATAAATATAATATATTCAACAGCACTTATTTAAATAATGTTTTAAAACAAATAAAACAGATTTTTCCGAATTCAGTTTTCACATTGATCCACCCACCTTCAAATACCCAGACATCAAAACTGGAGAGAAATTAATCACTCACTTCTAATTCTCAAATTTTCTGACGATGAAACCCTAAAACCCAAATCCAATTGTACGTAATAATAACCACCCTTCAAGTACTCGATTCATAGACAACAATAATCATATCTTCTCTGTCTCTCTCTCTCTCTCTCCCTTTCGCTTTCTCTTTCTCTCACACATTAGCAATGTACAGTGGATCAAGCGATGGCGAAGGCCACGATGCGTCGGCTCCCCGGAAGTTCATCCCGGCTTCTTCCATGCCCTGGGTCCGCAACCTTCGCCGCTACATCGGATCCGGTGCCGGTCTCGGCTCTGAAGCCCTTATGGGTTTGTATTATTATTCTCACTAGCTCTTCCTCCACAATCATCATCATCATAAGCACATATATATAGATTGACGACTTGTTTGATACTTACTTTGAACAATGTACATTTCTCAATGCCTCCTTACCTGTATTTATATATATATATATATTTAAGCACACACGATTGGGAGTGGGAGTGGGAGTGTTTGATGGAGAAGCGATTTCTTAAAGAGAAATGCTAAACACACAAAATTACTTGACAAGAAGTTAGATCTGGAAACACACTTGTTCACTTTTATGTATTGATCTCGGACTGGGACTCACCGCTAATTACATTTTTCTGACCGAGACATTGCAAGACAGTGCCAAGTAATTTGTGTGTGTAACATTTTTGGCTAGAGTGTAATAGCTCGCGCGAGCATTGATGTATCTGCAGTTACATGCTGTGGATCTGGAAACTCAAAATTGTGTCTTATTAGTGGCTAATTTTGTAGGTGGGTAGTTGTTGGATTGGATATTCTTCATGCTTGGTGAAATTTTGTCATTTTTTTTTTGGTTTGGCAAAATTCGAACCTTTTATGGAGCTTATGAGTAATTGATGAAAGATTATTGTGCCTTGATCGATCTTACTTGTCATTGATGACTAGCTCGACTTACTTTAGTTTCATGCTTAGAAAATCAAATTCTAAATTTGGTGCTGCTTTACGACTACTTCAGTTCCGGACATCCTCCCCTTAGTCTTCTTAGTTTGTGCTTGTGCTATCTTACTTGCCCTGATATGTATTATGTATTGTTCTTTCTGTTGGCCTCATTATTTTTGTTCGTCTCTTACCTCTAATGAAGTATGTTTCTGATAAAAAGAAGGAAAATTGCTGTACTCTTTCTTTGCCGTTATACGATAGGGATGATGCATTAGATGTCTAATCCATACATGCTTTCACACAGATACAAATAATATTATGTGTATATTTTTTCCTAGCAATCTAATTGTAGATATCTTTGTTATTGTATGCAGAGCTTGAAACAAAAAGAATTTTGCTAGATATTTTTAAGGAGAAGCAACAAAAGAGTGCTGAAGCTGGCTCAATTCCAAGTTTCTATAAGAAGGTAGGAATTGATTGTTTGATTGGTTATTCTAGTTTAAAAGATTATATTGTCATATTATTAAGTATGGAGTCACTTTTGATTCTTCAATCTTCTCTCAATAGTGAGTGAGTGAGTTGGTTTAATTGACAAATTTGTTCATCCCATTTTGGTGTCGAGAAGGAATATAGCTCACATGGAAATGCTAAAGAGCAAATGTTCCTTGTACACATAAATTATTATTACTATGAACCTTATGTTTTCTCATTACATGTAATTTCTTTTGGCTCTATTTGTAAATCTGTTACCTGTTGTTCAGAAACCGGAAGAAGGGTCCATCAGTCATAGGGTCCAAAGGCTGGCAAAATATCGTTTTCTAAAGGTATTGCTTACACTTTTCTTGTTTTGGTGATATAGTTGCTTATGATTGCTTCATTACTTAATTCCATGGGAATCGAGATCCATTGTTTTCTTACAAATCCTTTGGTGAAAAGGATGTCTTTACAAGCCTTACAATTTTGTCCTTGAACTAGATGGAGAACCAGTTTATTTGTTGTTACCTATTTGAAGATCAAAATAACGATCAAGACATGATATGCTTGATTTGTATAGTTGTGGTTTCATATCAATATGTCAATTCACTTGTTCACATATTTTATTCTTAATTCTTCCTGATATGCAACTGGTTCACTTGTGCAGAAGCAATCTGATCTTTTGCTAAATGCTGATGATCTGGATGCTATGTGGGTATGTTTACGCGAAAATTGTGTGATTGATGACGCCACTGGTGCTGAAAAGGTTCGTACACCTTGCTTTCATGATCTACTTTTTTTGATGTTGTCTACCATGCAAGAATTAAGGTTTCTGTGGATATGTGTCATCAGTAGTTGTTCTTTCCTTTTAAGTTTTCTGGATTCCAGCACAGAGTACTTGGATTTGCAGTTATTTAACCAAATTTCCATTTTTCTATGGGAAACCTAGTCAGCAATACTGAAAAGATATGACACAACTATAGATTGTCCTTTACTCACACTCATTCTCTCTTATGTTTGTGTGACTATGGTTGTAATTTACTCTGTTTTAATGGCTAGTAGTCTATTACTTAGTCTTGCAATATGTTCAATTGAATGTTTGTTAAATATGCAACTTTTTTAGTTATGCTACATCAGTTTTAAGACAACCCATAATTGGATTCTTTTGTGATCCTTCGCATTGAAGCTGTAGTTACATGTAGCGTTCTAGTTTAATAGTGGACCATGTCAGGCATCAAATATTGCCTGATTGTTAGGTGTGATTTGAACAAAGTTGATTTATATATTTTTCATAGTCTATCTATCAATCAATCAACCACATTTATTCTTGGATGTATCATATAATTGTAGTACGATTTCCACACTGCTTATGTATACTTCTCTTAGTAAGAAGATCTGGTACTTCTCTTATGTATAATTTCTGATATCCTCAGCACTGATTTTTCCCCATGATGTCATTTACCCCATGTTCTTTTAAGTTTTTTATTTCATCTGTTCCATAGTTACTAATCAGCATTAATTTCTTGAGTTTGTCTATTCGTATCTTTGATTATACTAAACTATGTTTATTGCCATCTTTTTAGATGAATTATGAAGACTTTTGCCACATCGCCTCTGTGTGTACAGAACAAATAGGCCCTAAATGTCGGCGCTTTTTCAGTCCTTCAAATTTTATGAAGTTTGAAAAAGACGAGTCAGGAAGAATTGCCATTCTACCCTTTTACCTTTATGTTATGCGTACGGTGGGTCCTGCTCTCATTTATTTATATATCCTTTTTTCTTTTCTCAGCATGTTTCTTTTCTTTCAACATTAGGAAATTACATGCCTTTTATTTCCTCGAAGTGAACAAAACACATTGTGGGAGTGGCTGCAAGAGTGCGAGAGTGCCTAATGACTTACAGGCCAGAGCAACTGCAAAACTAAACAACTTTATACTCATGTGTGTGCCACTCAAAAATCTATTATAATTTCCATAAAATGTCAGATTGAGCATTTGAGCCTTTGCCTACAAGTTCTTGACTGGCTCAGTGAAACCTTTGTCCAGATTTCCAACTCTCAATTATTTTCTGATACGGATCACTATCTGGTGGAAAGTGGAAACCCAGTCTGCTTCCATACACTCAAGGGTTGTCTTGGAAACCGAGTCCACGGGCTGCGTTTTATTATAGCTATAGTTTGCTATGCCAGAGAGTGAAGGAGTAAACACTCCAGCGGAAATAAAAAGAAGAAAACAAAAATGAGTAGAAGAAGAGGCATAAAAGTTCATGTAAAGTGCCTATTCTATGGCCCCATCTGTTTTTGTCATGCTATCCTGAATAATAATTACATTTTCATGTATTATACATATAATTTGGTCCCATTTATATTTTCAAATATAAACTAATATAACTGTGTCTACTACAATGATAAAAGATTATGTATAGTTCCATTACGCAGGCTCAGTTATATTTTAAATGCAAACTTGATCTTGTATATCTCTTCTATTGCTGTTCAGGTCTCTCTTACTCAGGCCAGAATTGATATGAGTGAGCTTGATGAGGATTCTGATGGCTTCCTTCAACCTCATGTATGATGCTTCACGCTTCTAAGCCTATGATTATGTGAAAATCGCTGTAGTTGTGGTTCTTTATCCTTTAATACATTCTGAAAGTACAATAAAATCAGGTTGCTAACATCTTATTGTGTCCGATCTCATGTGTATTAACTTTTTTCGTTTTATTTCCCACAGGAAATGGAGGCCTATATACGCGGCCTTATTCCTAATCTGGCACAACTTCGCGATATGCCTCCGGCATTCATTCAAATGTACTGCCGCATAGCTGCACACAAATTTTTCTTCTTTTGTGATCCCCATAGGCGAGGTTTGCCATCATCTTTATGTTTTGTTTAAATGAATGCGTTTCATAAGCATATTAATTTTTTTGCATCTTTCCTGTAATGCAATTGCACTAGTTCCCTTTAAATTCTCCCAGGCATCGTCATCTCAGCCCCCCGCCCCCCGGGGTATTATTACACTTTGCTCAAGTTGGACCTTCTTTTTCAACAATTACCACACAGCTTTTCATTCTCTTTAAGTATCGCACAACTAAATAATCTATTAGCATATTTTTTTTTGGGGGGGTAGCTCTTCGGCAATAATGCTTTCGCCTTCCTTGGTCTGGTTTTTGCTGACATGGCAACAAAATCCTCAAATTATTTATCCTTAAAGTTCGTCTAAATGACAAGTACCATGGCGGAGGCAA
>JAKCWG010000906.1:0-173959 GCA_021464415.1 Lonicera japonica
ATCCCGGATTTGAAGAAGACTTGATTTATTTTAAGTTCTTAGATTTTAACGATGCAAGATTGTGCTCAATGGTGGAATGCTAAAAGTTACCTCTGGTGCCTTGGTGTTGATGAAAAAATAAATAGGTAATCTTTATTTTCTTCAGGATGGTACAGTGACAAAAGTACTTTAGTTTCTACAAAAACAAGTGAAACAAGTACAAGTTCGAATTCTATGAAACTATGGCATATGAGATTATGCCATGTCGGGGAGAAGGCAATGGCAGTGTTGTGTAAGCAAGGTTTGTTCAAGGGTGCAACGAGCTACAAGTTAAAATTTTGTGAGCATTGTGTGTTTGGGAAATATAAATAAGAATAAAGTTTGGAACAACTATTCATTATACGAAGGGGTTGCATGATTACATACACATGGACATCTGGGCTCCTTTGAAGATGAAGTCCTTTGGAAGTAATCACTACTTTATTACTTTGTAGATGATTTCTCTAGAAAACTTGGTATATCTCATGAAGCACAAATACAAGGTCTTTAGAGTGTGTTCTAAAATTGAAGAAAATGGTGTAGAATTAACTTGGTAGAAGATCAAATGCTTAGATCGAATAACGACGAATAATACACTAATGATCTGTTAGAGGATACTATTAGGATGAAAGAAATGTTCACCATTTCACTATTAGAGGTACACTATAGCAGAATGAGGTAGTTGAAAATGATGAACCGTACCTGACTTGAAAAAGTGACGTGTATACTGTCGAATGCAAATTTAGAGAAACAGTATTGGGGGCGAGTCCTATCCTATGCTAGTTTCATGGTGAACATGTTGCCATCTTCAGGGGTCACTTATAAAACTCTTATGGAGGTTTGGATAGGATCCCATGCGAATTACGATTCATTACAAATCTTTGGCTATCGGCTTAATATCACGTCTATGAAGATAAAAATGATCAAGAGTCCAAAAGGTGATCTTTATAGGTTCAAGAAGTGAAGTCAAGTAAAGCAAGTTGTGGTGTCCACAAGAAATGAAGATGATCGTTAGCAAAAATGTTGTATTTGACGAGGCATTTTTGCTCAAAGTGCTTACGGGAGAAAATATGAGCTCTTAATGAAAGTGAGAAGATCAAGGTGGTACAAACAAAAGTGACTACTACTCCGATATGACTATTTTAGTGCAATTGAAAGTGAATGCTCCAGTCGATTCTTCCGATAGTGATTCAAAGAACGTGGAGATTCCTATTGAGGGATCTAGTCCAACAACAAGAGGTACTATCTTTGGTAAATAAAAGGGAACCGAGAGCTCAACAAGCACCGCAACGATTTGGCTATGAAGATGGTGTGGCATATGCATTGGTGGTTTATGAAGATGAATCATCTTCCTATTAAGAAGCAGTGGCAGACAATCATTAAAATGAGTGGAAGACGACCATGAGCAAGAAGATGAATTTTGTTAACAAGAATGAAATTTAAGATCTTTGCAAGTTAGTGAAAGGGAAAAAGTCAATTGGATGTAAATGGGAGTTTGCCAAGAAAGATGAGATTCTAGATTCTGACATTTGGTATAAAGCAAGATTAGTGGCTAAAGGATTTGTGCAATGGGAAGGGGTGTATTATAATGAAGTTTTCTCTTCAGTAGTAAAATATACTTTCATTATAGTGCTCTTAACTATGGTATTGCAGTTTGATTTAGAGCTTGAACAACTCAACATCAAAACGGCGTTCTTGCGTCTGTAAACTGAAGAAGTCTTTGTATAGGTTAAAGCAGTTGCCTAGACAATAATACAAGAAGTTTTACACATTTATGATGGCTCATAAATTCAAACAGAATGATTTTGATCACTGCGATTACTTCAAAATCTCAAGTGGATTCGTTTATCCATTTACTCTTATATGTTGATAATATGCTTATTTATTCATCAAGTATATTTGATATCAACACGGTGAATGCTTAGTTGAATCTTGAGTTTGAGATGAAGGACTTGGGTGGAGCCAAGAAGATTCTAGGAATGGAAATCGTAAGGGGGAGGAATAAGAAAAAATTGTGCATCACTTAGAGGTAGTATTTAAAGAAAATGGTAGTTCGTTTTGGGATGCAAGACTCAAAGCCTATGAGTGTCTCATTGGATCCACACTTCAAGCTTTCGATAACTATGACTCTAGAAACAAAGAAAGATGTGGAGTATATGGCTCATGTTCCATATGTGAGGCGTTAGAAAGCTTCATGTACGCTAAGGTGTGTATTCAACTAGATATTGCTCAGGCACTGGTTCATGGCAAATCCAGGGAACACAATTGGAATGCTGTTAAGTGGATTTTATGGTACCTATAAGAGACGAAGAATAAAGGGCTGGTGTACTAAAGATTTGTGTGGACTATTATTTGTGGGTATCTAAATTTAGACTATGTTGGGGATCTTGACAAATGACGGTCAAAAAAGGATATCTTTTTACTTTAAGTGGTGATCAGATTAGCTAGAGGTTAATGTTGCAAGGTGTAGTAGCTTTGTCTACTACCAAAGCAGAGTATATTGTAGAAATATAAATAGTCAATGAAGCATTATGGCTTCAGGGCTTGATAGGTGATTTAGGGATGGTTAAGGATAAATGTCGATGTATGTTGTTGTGATAGCCAAAGCACTATTCATTTGGCCAAGAACTGAATTCATCACGGACGAACGAAGCACATCGATGTCCAATTTCATTTTATAAGGGAGATTATCGAGACTGATGAAATTATTTTGAAGAAAATTGGCACTAAGGATAATCCCGCAGTTATAATGACGAAGGTGGTACCAATGACTAAGTTTGAGCATTGCTCCACATTAGTCAACATTCTTCGGTTTTGAGGATCCATTTGGGATGTTGGCTCTTCAAGGTTGGTTGAGATGCTATAGCACTATTGATGGATGAAAATGTTAAGAGTGGATTGTGCGGTTTACTAATAGAATAATTGGATGGTTCGCTAAGGTAGAGATTTGTAGATATTAGCTATCCAAAGTTGGCCTCTGATTGATTAAAGATGGCCAGAGAATTTCAGCAACAGCATTTGTTATGTCCTATAATCGATCAGAGATCATACCTAATCGACTAGAGGTGTAGGATTTCAGCTTAAAGGGCAATTTTAGCACATTTCCTCATACGACTTGTGTTAGGCTCAAAAGTGACTTTGGGAGCTTATTTTGAGAGATTTTTTTCTTGAGTGCTTGTAATCAAACTCCTCTTTTCCTATAATCAATAGAAGACCATCTAGGTAGATTACTAGCATTTACGTCGACACTACGGTAAAAACCTGTCTTGTGTGAATGTTGTTTATTTTCTTATTTCTTTATTATGAATATGCTCTTGTTGTGATGGTTTCTTCAATCGGATAACCTTTGAGCTTGTATGATCCTTCCGCGTTGCTTGTACTCGATCTTGAGCGGTTTGCCCCAACAGATGGCAGTGGTGATGATACAGAGGTTGGTTTAAGAATGGTGGTAGTTTGATTTAGGTTGTGAGACCAGACCAAAAACCCCATAAGGATATTGCCTAAGGGAAATAAAGCTGAGGATGGTGGTGGTTAGGAAATGGTGATGCAATAAAGGCCTGCAGTGATGGTGGTGGTTCGGCGGTGTCTGTGGTGGTGGTTTGGCACTGATGGTGTGACAATGGTGAACCAGCAGCTATAAAATAAACTAGGCCATTGGTGTTGGTCATTTGGGTGGGATAGAGCAGCCAAAGGTGTTCTGGTGACAAACAATGGATAACAAGGTCCAATTATGATCAAACTTTGGGTACCAAACTTAACATAATTAAGAACATAATTTATTTTCTATTTTCATGTATAGCATATTGATTATGATATAAAAAGGAAGTAGGACTATCAAATTTAAGATGTATAAAGTCTATATGCATATAAAATTACCTATAAGATGTTTTGAGCATCCGAAAATCATCAGGATTATACAGCTCTATGCCTCTTCTGTGTTTAAGTCGGTCTACAGTGTCAATGGTAAAGTTTAAAGCATAGTCCACCTACAAATTAACGACCCAACCATCATCTTATTAATAACCTCCCCATTGAATATAAAATCAATGCAAATTAACATTGAGGTGTTTTCAATACTACCTCTTTGTGTAATTTCTCGTCATAAACAATATCTTGATTTGATGAGTATTGGTGCTTCAAAAAAGTTCTAATCCAAACATTTATTTTGTCCAGAATAGGTTTATCTGGGAATATTGCGACTTGTGAAGCTCTGTATAAGTGCATGATGGTGTCTATAGTTGTAAATTGTGGGCTTACTGTGCTGAAAAAATGTTCATCATCTACAAAATCTACCAATGCATCTGCAACACGTGGCAAGTTAGTCAGTACATAATCACTCTATTCATTGTTAAATTTAATATAATAATTAATCTCACTTTGACTCTAATACTTTTTAAATAAATATTAACTTCATCACAATTAACAATTAAATATAAGTCAAGAGGAGAATTTAAGTTGTAATGAGTCTCTCCCATCTTTGTATGCAAGGGTTCAAACTTGTGCTATAGCATGGTTTGGACATTTTACTATCCACCGCTTCGGATGAACCAAAAAATAAAATTGCTAAAATTAACTTATGGTGGCAAATTTATAAATTTTTGTACTCCCACTAATGCAATCGGTTAGTGGGACATGTCCCTACATCTAAGTCCCATGAAATTTGGTGGAGAACTTGCCTCCCCCAGCTATTGGTTTGAAAGAACCAAAAAAGAGAAAGACGGTCAAATATATGATTTATATTTTACTTTTAAATTTTATGCACTGATTATGTCTCAAAAAGAAAAATAAAACTATTTATTTAAGATATCCAAAAGAAATAAGTCACTAAATGAGATTGAAGGAGTAGTTAGTTATAATACACCTTTTAAAATGAAGGGAAAAATATATTAAACCCCCCTGTGGTTAGTCGGGTTTTCGGGTTGGCCCCTTGAACTTTTTTACCCAACATTATACCCCTTCCAACTTTTGACTCGAAAAAATGGGTTAACTCCGTCAAAACAGAGCGTAAAAAGACCAAGAAGACCCTACTAAATGAACCTCTCTACACATGTGGAAATACCATGCTTTGGAAAAAAAATAGGAAAAATTAACAATGCAGATCTTATGCTCCTTCTTCTTTTTCGTAAAACCCTAACCTTGAATAAACTCATCACCTACCTATGCTCAATTCTCCGGCGAGCACCACCACCTTCAATTATAGCAATCGCCATTGCATCTAACTCTAACATTTATGTCCAATAATTTATCCCCTTCCATTTATGTCTCTTTCTCTCGCCCACCTCCTGCTCTCTCTCTCTCTCTATCTCTCATCCTCACTAACCCCCACTTTCAAAATAAATTTTGCCGATGCAAATTTAAAATTTACAATCAAGTGGAATAAGGTTTTTTTTTAGTTTGTTGATTTTTAAGGGAAAATATTTGTAGATTCAAGAATCAAATGATGATGGTGAAAGGAGAAAGAAAAGGGATGTAAAGATTTAGTGAAAAATCAACAACACCAGTCACCGGAAATGGCAGCTCGCCGGAGATGGCAACAACTATAAAGGCTATAGTTTACTTGAAATTTAGGGTTATTTTATGGGGTTTGGGAAAGGGGATCAGATGAAGAAGATGGGCTTTGCTACCAATCAAGGAAACAAAATTCTTCTTTAGGTCTTTCCTTTCCCATTCAAGAGAACATTTTGTTATTTCTTAATAAATCATTTTGGCCACCTATTTCTTCCCACTACTAATAAATCATTTTGGCCCCCTATAATGAAACAAAATTCTTCTTTGGGCCTTTCCCTCTTTCCTTTTGATCCAATCCTTCTTTTCCTTACAACACACAAAGTGGGGATAGTCAAGAATTCACTTCATGGGTTTTTCCTTTTTCCATTCCTTGAATTTACATCCAATCTTCTTTCCTAAGTTATCTATGGATTTAGTTTGCGGTTTCAAGAATTTTTATTGAGTTAATTGAAACTTGGAATTGGGTTTTGAGAAGTGAGAAGACCTTTTTCCGAAATGAAGTTTATGAAACTTGGATCGAATCTTACTTACAGTTTTCTCTCTTTGTTAATTTTCATGTATGGGTTGAGATTTTGAGTGAGGAAGATGAAGATTAAGGGTTCAAATGGGTGTTTGGCAACAGAGCTATTGGTATTATTCGACATTAGGATAAAAATAGGTCTTAAGATTGGAGTTATTTAGGCTAAAATAGAGGTTGGAATTGCTTTATACTAATCTAAGAATATCATGGGCAATTTGGTCACTTTAACTGAACTTTTCATCAAAGTGTAATGTTTTTCGTCAACTTTTAACGGAATAGTAAGGGGTCGGTGTTAAGTGTACACAGGTCACAAATGAAGGGGGTAAAATGTCGGGTAAAAAAGTTCAAGGGGCTGACCCAAAAACCCGACTAACCACAGGGGGTTTAATATAATTTACCCTAAAATGAACTTATGGTGGCAAATGAATAAAATTTTGTATTTTACTTGCCCCAACATTTGAGTTTTATGAAATTTGGTGAAGATTAATAATATTTATGATTAGAGATATCGATCTAGCCATACTTCACAAAAAAAATGATAGGTGTAATTTGATTTCGGCATATATAAATTGGTCACAAAATACTGATTGGAAAATTTATCATTTTTTTTGCAATCCATGTTAGTGTTGGTCACTGTTTCCTTAAGACAGTTTCACCCCCCTATGGTGCTTACGAAATTATGGATGCTGTCTCTCAAGATACAACGATTGCCACGTACTTGAGTGACATTCTAATAAGTACGCTCGGGCGAATCGATGATTACTGCACTCTCATATTAAATTAACTCGAAGAACAAATCGAACGGATTTGTGAAATTTTGAAAAATGGGATAAAAAAATTTGGTGGAAACTCAATAGTTAAAAATGAAGCAAATGGAGGTTCATATAAATTCATGCAACTTTTGGGCATGACTCTTTAGAAGGGCGCGTCTTTTCACAAAAAGGAATTACCAACTAACTTCAGATTTGATCCCATTTAAGATTAGATGGGTACCTGAAGAAACTTCATATCCATTCATTCTTAATAGCCGAAATGCCAAGGCACAACAACTTACATCCAAAATAATCTCTTCACTTTTCTGTTGCCAACACCTATGTACCAAATCATTAAAGAGTTTTTTTAATGACTATATATATTCGTATATATTTGTATGCTCTTGTGTATATCTATAATGAAATATAAGAGCAATTTTTAAAATTACCTGTGCGTTTCGTCCAAAATAATTTCTATCTCATGTTTGAAATATCGATTTATCCCCAGCCTATCGACAATATCCACCATGCACAGACGGGAATATACATCAAATGGATAAATGGTAGGGACTGAAAAATTAATAACAGAAACGTTGTCTTTAATTATTAGAAATACTCATCAAATTAGTGTCAAGAAATTAATTAGAAGATTTAATAAAAAGAAAATAACAAAATTATATATATATATATACCTGCTTTTCCATGAATTTTTGAAAGGGACTGCAAGTAGTCAAAACATTTGTCATCATGAAACTGAATCAATGCAGCTGCTGAAGTGGCAGGGGAATTAAAAAGAGAACCATTACTTCTTTGTTGATTCTTCATCACCTCCTTCCACTCGTATGATGCATCCAATCCTTCAGCAAAGTATACAAGATGGCCTTCCTTTCCCCTGAAACTGATTTTTCTATTATTGCTGTGGCAAAGGAGTAAATTTACTTTTTCAAAAATTACGGGTTCAAACATTGTTATATATCTACTTAAATTTGAAGTTCATGAAAATTGACCCGAATATCCCGTTACAAAGACGCCAAAAAAAATAACGTTAATTGATACGTACGGACATTAAAATTTAAATTTTGTTGACATAATTGCTAGTGATGATTGATTTGTGCGTGCTTTTATATATACAAGATTTTATTTTATATATTTTTATATATAAAAGGACCATTTACCAATCCCCAAACAGATTCCTTTTACGAGCCAAAGAATGAATGCATTAGGCAATATAATTAGCCTCTCTTCTCATAAGAGCAAAGGAAAATGCGGCAAAATCTGGCAATATATATACTTCTTTCATGGTAGTTATGTAATAACAACTGATGTTTATATTTTGTGAAGATAACCTATATATATATATAATGTATAGCAGTAAAATTATGTTGTAAGAATACCCGATAAATGTAACATTGCTCTTTTAAACTTTTTTCTTATTACAAATAAGTCACATTAATATGACCTTTAATAAAAATAAGGAGGGTGTCATGACAAAAAATTAATCTGTGCTCAAACTTTTGGGTTATTTTTTTATTCAAATTCTTATTTTCATAACTATAATTATTTAATTGTATACCTTTGAAGTTGAAGGACTCGATTCCGTAGCATTATGTCCACAAAATCTGAGTCAAGAGGCAGATTCAAACCCAATTCGTTAGCATAATTAATCATGCTCGGGAATATGATATCAAACCCAATTGGAGAAGACTGGTGTTTGTCCATCATCACAGCATATCTCTTTGACCCAATAAAGTCCAGTCCTATAATTTTAAAAAGCACTAACTTTAGCATAAATAATAGTCAAGAATGCAACTTATTTTTTGTCTAGAAATTTGATATATTAATTATGACCAAAAAATTTAAACTATTAATTTAAAATATGTCAAAATAAAAAATGAAACTATCAATTTTAAACCGAAAAAATACTTCCATCATTTATTTATGAGAAAATTTTCTTATATTTATAAAAGGGACTATGTGAAAAGCCTTACTTCGAGCTTTTAATTTGCACATGCCTCTAATTGAATCACAATACTAGCCTTGTTCTGTCTCATTAATTATGCGATGGAAAAGAAACTTTCACGCTATGAGAGAGACAAACATGTGCATCCTAACATTAGAGTTATTAATTTACACTATACTTCTATGAAATTTGACCAAATTTTAACTTTGATTCATGCATAAAGTTTCATTTTCGCTAATCCCGTGAGTAAAATGTGATCTATTACTTTAATCCAAAATCCAATGTTTCATTTATTTCTTATACTGAAAATGCTACATGCAGCTGCGTGACCTGAAGATCAATGTATTTTTCTGAAACATATATGGGTGGGAATTTTAACTTGAGCACCGTACCTTTTTGAACAAGTTGTTCGCCGACTTTCCATTTTTGAAGGGCAAGTACACAAACTAGTGTGGAAGAAAGAGAATCTTTAACAAGTGATGGATAGTTGGAACTTAATCCCCACGAACCATCTGCCTTTTGATTCTCCATTACCCACTCCAAACAACCTGGGAAACAAGGCTGCTGATTTGGAGAATCCCTATTGGACGGCACCATGGCCACCCATGCAGTGTCATACGAAGAAGCCGATAAATCCACCTTCCCAACGAATCTCTCTCTTATTCTTTCAATCGATCCTTGAACATCCTTGTGCTGTGTTAATTAATTGATTAAATATTTTAGTTAGAACAAGTAAATGATATTTTATCAGTTCTACTATTTCTTGTTTTCATATTTATATATATATGCTTGGACAACTATAGGGAAATTAATTAGCTTACTAAATCAACATCGTTATTCCTTGCCGTGATAGTTAGTCTCTTTGGGTGCAAATCTGCAAAACAAAAATAAATTAATTCATAAAAGAAAAAATCTTAACGCATGGAAAGGAGGATGCAAGATATTTAGACTGAACTAATATATAGAACAAATTAATTTTAGAACAATATTAATTGTTAGAGGGAGAAATTAAGGCCTCGTTTGATCTGGCCGTCCACTCTGCACGCATGCATGCAATGTAATATTGATTACACACATATATATATATTTCTGACCTGATGAATATTTTCTTGCACTGATATTATGTCGTGAGAGGTGTATGAGATTATGGGATTGAGGGAATAGTGATATTTGAGCCATAAAGAGAGAGAGAGAGAGAGAGAGAGAGCGAGAGAGAGTATGAAGAATCTTTTGTTAGTTTAAGGTTTATTAAGAAATATTCTTAAATAGTTGACAATACATGTGCGCAATAGCTCATTAAAATATAAAAAATGTGATTTAATTTTAATGATAACAATAATAATAGTAATAAAGTATTAAAAGTCAAGCAATTTTTTTTTCTTTATCCTTACTCAGATTGCATAATCATACTCTAAAGCGATTTTCTTTACATATTTTCCATCTAACTTAAAGAATTTGCTCATACAAAAAAAAAAAAACACTAGCTTAAAGGGTAATGAAATTATATTATATGCATCGAATGATGAATTTATGTTTGACTTTAAAATTTTCTAAGAATGTAATAATTAACTTTATCCTAATTTAGAACAAAATATATTTCTTGTATTTTTAAAACAAAAATGCACTTGTAATTGAGGACATCTTGAAAAACAAAATTGTAAATTCTTATTGAACTTTATTCTTTTTAGGGATTCAAACCTAATTACCTTTCCTATGTTTAGAGTATCTCTAATGGCATAATCAATATAACAATTATAATTAATTTTAACAATGTTGACTAAAAACACTACCCCAATAGCATAATTTTAGCAACCTTTTAATCAATAACCAAATATACTCCCTTTGGAAATCAAAGTGAACAACCTTTTAGCTAAAATATAATCTTTTCAAATTTAAATAATATTTTTTGCATTTTTTAAACAAAATTCAAATTGATTAATTTGTAACCAATCAATTAATATAATGGATCTTACAAATTTGGTTATTGAGAAAAAATAGCCATTAGGGAGACCTACATTGTTAACTTTAACAATTCAAGAAATGAATAATCAAAAGTCATTTTGATTATTCAATTTTAGTTATTCTATTAAAGATACTCTTAGCAAACGGACAAAATTAATCAAACAATACAACTTCATTGTCATACGCTAACTTGGAGAATGTTTTGAACTCTTGGTTTTCAAATAATTATTTTGTCCTTCCAAAAATTTATATATTTTTTTCTTCTACTCGTTAGTCTTTTTCGTTTTCAAGAAATGGGAAAATATTTAAAGATTAAAAATGAATATTTATATAAACATATTGAGAAGATATATATTTTTAAAGGGATCGAGGTTTTCAAGAATTTATATATACTTTGAGAACATATATATTTTTAAAGGGAGGTTTTCAAGAATTTATACAACTTCAAATATTTAAAGATTAAAAATGATTATTTGTATATACATACTTTAAGAAAGACATATATATATATATATATATATTTCTTTAAAGGGAGGTTTTAAGAATTTATATATACTTTGAGAAGATATATAATTTTAAAGGATTTCAAGAATTTATACAACTTCAAATATTTAATAATTAAAAATGACTATTTGTATATATATACTCTAAGAAAGATATATATATTATTTCTTTAAAGGGATATTTTCAAGGATTTAAACAACTTTGTGGGTTTCTGCTTTTATACATCAAGACTTCCTTTTAATTCGCAGAATCGCCTAAGTAGAATGCTTATCCATATGCCTTGGACTAGCAAGTTGGGACTCATCCCTAGGAGTCTTCATGTGAGGGATCCCCCCATTTAATACTTTAGCTTTTGCTTTGTTTTTTGGGCTGTGGACCTCATTTGGAACAAAAAACAAAAAATAAAATAAAATCCCTCTTAATTATATTAAAATTGGGAAAATGGGGAAAAAATTATGATTATTTTTTTACCAAAGGTTCATGATAAGATATTTTAATATGATAATGACATATTTTATTATCATAAATAATAACAAGTATAAATTTATAATTAATTGCATGAAATTTGACATATGTACTCATATCAATATATATCATAACAAATGTATTTTGTAAATACAAATTGTTTTCTATCATGTCTTGTTTCTTAATTTACTAATTATATTTTTGTTTATCTTTATTAAATTTATCGGGTAACACCAAAGTTCTTTACAAAACTTTAAGTAAAGCTTACAACTTTCACTGCAAACTTGATGAGAAGTTTACAAGGTTTACTACAAAAATTGAAATAAAATTTACAAATTTCACTGCATATTTTGCAAGAAAAAATTAGAAAATTTACAAGTTTACAAAAGTATACAACTTGCCAAGGAAAAAATTGATAGTGCGATGGGTTGCCAATTTAATTACTAGTAGATAAAAAGTGGTAAAATAAATCACTATTATGCTGCCTATTAAAATCTTTAACAATAAAGATTCATCGAGTGTTAATTAGAAAAATAAGCAGCAAAAAATAGAAAATATTTTTCCTGAATTTGTTGACCTAAAAGTCACTAATTTATTTTGATAATAATAATAATAATTTAATCTTGTGTAATTTAACTTGTGTGATGTTTCAAGTATAGCCACATCTCAATGATTTTCATATGTAGAACAAAACCGACAAACTGATAATGAAATCAATCTCTTACAAGTCTACAAGTATCTCATTAGCTTGCATCACTCCCATCAATAAGTAAATTATCGCCTATGTGAAAAAAGTGATACGTACATGCTAACATTTCAACGAATATTTTCTCAGAAAATTAAAAGGTAGAAAAACAAAATTTAGTACCTTTATGAACAAGTTGTTGGCCGACTTTTCATTGGATATCGGGTGAATGAGAAATTGTCACCCAAACTGAATCACTTGGAAAGAAAAATGGAGAGTGTAAGAATGAGAATTCTTATATCCCACATTGGAAGTTTGTGGGAAATTTTGTGGGTTTATAAGGCACTACACCTTATGAGTTAGTAAAGCTTCTTGACACTCAAGATCTCTATCTCGCGCACACAGGTGCAGGGGGGTGCAAATCACGGATCGGATTTGACTTGACACAGGCTTGCCTTGTGTGCGGACACGAATGTCGAACTGAAAACGGCTAGCCGCGCGGGGCCTAGTTTTGCACTTGAAGTAATTTTTAATTTTCTCCTCCATTTTAAATTCGAATTTTGAATGCTAGAAACTGTCCAATTAGTTCAGAAACGTTTTAATTAATTGGGAGTTTATTTGCAATAAACCAAAAACGGTTTTGGTTTAATATCCAAGTTAATGCTCCACATCTCTCCACAATATAACTGTTCTTTCTCTCCCACACTAGTACATACGAAAATTCACAACTCAATCTCATCTCATAGATAGTTCTTTCTTCGCTTTTCTTTGTTCGTTTTGGGTGATATGATTCAAACAATTTTTAATTCGTCAAGAGTGACATATTCGTGCTTAAGGTAAACACTATGTAGCCATTTCATCCTGGGAAACAAACGCCGGAAAACAACCTCTAGAGCACTCCGGCGAGGCGGCGTAATTGTTTTAAGGATATTTTGTGATACACAAGACTTGGCTCTAATTTTTTCTACGCTACGGTTTTGTTTTTATTCCAGTATATCAAATTTTCTTACACTGATTTTGGACCCATCTGCCTTTGGATTCTCCGTAATCCATTCCAAAAAACCTGGAAAACAAGGTTGTTGATGATGACTATTTTGATTTGGAGAATCCCAATTGGAGGGGACCATGGCCACCCATGCCGTGACATATGAAGATGCAGATAAATCCACCTTCCCCGCAAATCTCTCTTATTCTTTCGATCGATCCCTGAATGTCTTTGTGCTGTGTATTGATTAAAATTTTAGTTAGAAGAACTAATCTTTGATTAGTTCTATTAATTTTTGACATTTATCTATGTATTTGCTTGGACAAGTATTGGAATTTAATCAACTTACTACCTCAACATTGTTCCTTGCCACGATAATTAGTCTCTTTGGGTGAATGTCTGCAGAAGAAAAGGATATTAATTCATCAGAAGAAAAATATTCAAGCAGATGTAAAGGGAGATGCAAAATTCTTAAATGGGATGAATTGAACTGAGAAAAATAAAATTGAGCTGAGGTCTCATTTGATTTACGTACCCATCTACACTGCATGCGTGTAATTAAATATATATATATAGCATATATATTTATCTCACCTGATGAATATTTTCTGGTTCTGACAGTATGTTGTGAGAGGAGTACAAGATTATCTGAGTGAGAGAGTAATGATATTGGCTATGAAGCATCGACGCAACACGCAATACGCGTTTCGACACGACATGCGACACACAATTTTTCCAAAATGTAGGACACGACACATAGGGGGGACACGTTCTTAATTAATTAATTATATATATATATACAATAAACATTATAAATATTTAAGAATTCAATCAAATGAAAATATATTGCATTAATAGCTCAAATGGCAAATATTCAAAACATGATCACTACATTGTTCCATAATTAAAGCATCAAAAAGATTGTTCCTTTATTATTAAAGCATCAAACAAATACATAATTACATAAACTAAGTTGTTCCATAGAATAATAAAAACCAAAAGGAGAATATAAAAATAACAATCACTCATTCAACTCAACATTAACCGCCTCAACATTTTGAACTTCATCCCCAAATAGCACCAACTCGAACTCCAGCTCATCAAGAGAGAGAGATGCCATTTGAAGTTCTCCAACTTCTTCAAGTGTGTCAAAAGTATCACCGGCAATATCCCAATACTTACTATGTTCTATTGTGTAGGCCTCGGGTTCGGGCTGAGCAGTCGTTGATGGTTGGGGCTAGGGTTTTCTTTCGATGGTGGCTGGGAAATGGGCCTAGGTTTTACGGGTTAAAGAGAGAAATAATATTTGTTACGTTTGTTTTATTTTCAAATTGTATTATTATTATTATTTTCACCCCATATTTTTAGTTTATTTTTATATTCACCCCTTTTTACGTGTCCCCAACGTGTACTCAGCGTGTCCCCAGCGTGTCCTCAGCATGTCGGTGTAATTTTTTTATTAAACAATGGGTCAATCTCCGACACGCGTGTCCCTCTCGTGTCTGACACGTGCCAGGCAGGATACACACCCTCCGAGAGAGTGTCCGTGCATCATAGGATATTGAAGCCATAGAGAGTTAGAAAAATGACAGATGGATACTTTGTGAGTTGATATATATTACATATATATAGATGGTTAATATAATGTGCTACTTCATTAATTGCCTATTATACTGATGAACTTACAAATTTATGGCAGAGGTTTATTAATGTTTAACTAACTAAATTAATAATAAAAAATTATTATTACGGTAATAATATTATTGTAATATATTATCTTAATAATATTACGATATAATCATATATAATAGTTATTATTATGATACTAATATTATTATTATTATAATAATAATAATAATAATAATAATAATAATAATAATAATAATAATAATAATAATAATAATAATAATGGTAAAAAACACTAACAACCCCCCCCCCCCCCCCCGCTCCAATCTTCTACAAGTGACACTAAATCCCCCCTATCTACAGTTATTGATACTTAACCCTCAAAGTTGACAGATCTATTAAAATACTAACGAAATAGTTGTCAAATGCCTCCCATATGAGCACTAATGGACAAAAATACACCAATTTATCCATTTAAACATATTTTTTTTGAATTACCCTAATCTATTTTAAAAAACACCCGTTAATCATCTTTCATGTTCAACTACATAGTGGATGTTTTATAAAATAGGTTAGGATAATCCAAAAAAATATATGTTTAAATGGATAGATTGGTGTATTTTCGTCCATTAGTACTCACATGGGAGGCACATGCTAACCATTTCGTTAGTGTTTTAATAGATCTGTCAACTTTTTTTTAAGTGTAAGTAACAGTTAGATTAGAGAGGTTTAACTTTTTTTTTTTTGGTTCCCCACGGGGTGTCCGGGCCAGCTTTCGCGCACCTCGACTAATCCCTGCTCGCGGTTCGTGGCTGCCGCTGGCCAAGCATTATTTTGACAACGCCGGGGTTCGACCTTGGGAGCTCCAAGTCGACCCAAGGTTGTCCCAGTGGCAGCCTTATACCACTGGGCCAAGAGGCTTGGTTGTTTAATGTTACTTTTAAAAGATGGGAGAGTTTAGTGTCAAAAAGGGATAGCTTGAGGGGGTTTAGTGTTTTTTATAATAATAATAATAATAATAATAATAATAATAATACTCCGTGATAAAAGAAAAAAAATAACTATAAACAAAAGGTTTTAGGATATAGATAGGAGTAATCCTTGATGACCATGTATTTGTGTTTATTTTGTATGTCTAATTTATGTTTTGCTGGATTTATTACTTTTTATAGAAAATTAGTAAACAGCCGGCTTTGGGGAAGCTGATTGTAACCAAACCTATTTTGTTTGAAATCTTAGGAATCAACCCATTGTTTTGTAATTACCCCATTTTTTGGGATTTAACCCACCTCATTTTTTATACTTAAAATGCATTCAATATATTATACAAACTGTAAATTACCTAATATATCCTTCCTGGATGGATAAAAATTTCCGATACTATTGGATGTTGCTACTAATATGTATTTCTAAATTTAAATTAAGTATATGTAATTACACATAAGTACTACAAAATTACAATTACGTAAAAAAACTGCATTCAAATTTTAATCTGTTTTGAATTCAAATTTTTTAATTAATCCCTTTAATATTCCCTAGATTTTGGAAATACTCAATTCTAAGGATAAGAATTTTAAAGCAAACAAAACAACCAAAGGTATTATTGGAAATGAAAAAAAATTATTATAAAAAAAAAAAAATTTATAAATAATTAAATCCATAATTAGCCACCATTCTGGCTAATTACTGATTTTTCAGAATCAGGTGGGCAGAATACGAAACAGTTTGAATGTCTTAGTTAAAAACAAAAAGGCCCATTAATTTTACTAAAAATTCCAAATCTAAAGTGGTGCCTTAAGCCCCCACTGGGCCCACCATATAGTATATAGCGGCCATCCCTTTATTTTAACTCAGTTTTTTTTGTTGCATTTAATTAAAAGGCAATAATCCTTGGAATATAGTTTTACTAAGCATAATAAAGTCGAATATGATATTCACTTGATGTTGTTGTTAATTTGTTGTAAATAATGATGTGATATAATTTATTTTCAAAACCCAAATTTCGGGTCACAATTTATAAAAATAAAAAAAATTACGATAAAGATTAAATAATTACCACAACTCAAACCAAAATGAAAAAATATAAGATTTTTAGAAAATATGAATGTCCCGAATGCAAGTACAACCAAATAAATAACATAGAATATTGATATTAACAGATTCTACGTTCAATGGATAAACTAATCTATAATATATGCCCACGACAGATCTCTATTGTCATCAAATCTTGCAAAAGAAAGTCTGGTGGGGCAGTTTGCATAAAGATAAGTAAGCTCAGTAAGCTCCTTGATAATACGTGAGTTCTACTCAATTTATTCACAACAAGCATGAAAACAATATCGACATTATTGTATAACAAATAACACACAAGTGATAAAATATATATCATACTTAATTGTAAGGACAACGAACATACACAGATTAATTATAAACAAATATTTATAACAATATAATTGGAACAAGAATAAAATTATGTAGGTGTGAGAATCCGCAAATGCGACCCCCGGGTCTCGTCCCCGTTGTTGGGCGTCTGAAACGTCGGAACAGATTCCGTCGTTCCTATTGCTGGAGTATCTTGGTTGATGGTTCACATCAGGTGTTTCTATGTTCTATTTCTAGATGCAAGAAGGTTCGTTCAGAGTCGCCAGTATGTTTTACGAGAAAATGGACAAAAGAGGTTGTGTAAGAGGAAAGGCTACAGTTTAAGCCTTTCTTTACACGTTTGTCTACGAAACCAGGATTTCTATAGGGTTCAGAAACTATATTACGGTTTGGGAAGGTGTTAAGCACCCATTCCGCCCTTTCGGTCTCTAGTGGTCTTTTATATGTTTATTCTATGTTGAAAAACTTGGATGCTTTTACTGACAGTCTACTACTTTCTAAGTGAAAACCCTAATTTTGGGAAAACGGGGAAAGGGATGAAAAACCTCTGTGTTCCGAGATCCAATGTTTAGTTTTAGAAAAGATATATATACGTGACAAGAGTTGTTTTACTTTAGAGGGAGTTTTACTGTGTTATTTCTCAAATAACGACGATTTTTCTCGGGTTTGGATTTTATTTGGGAAAAAGTGTTGGATATGTATCAGAACTAATTCAATATGGAATTAGAACTCTTGAGGGGAGTTCTACCAGACGTATCACAATCTATGAAATATATAGGATATACCGGGTTTTTAATTCCTAAGTAAGTGTTACCGGTCCGGGTTTTGAAGACAGGATTTTATCCAGGTGATAATATACTTACTCTTCGGGTTTTGCAAATGGTTTTATCAGGGTCTTTTGTTTTGAAAACGGTAGACTATTTGTAACTTGGCAATAAGTTTCTTCAAATAAAAAGTGGACAAAACAACAAAAATAAAACAAGTACACAGATATTTAATGTCAAATACTAGAAGAGACTTTATTTACCTTCCCGACGAGAATAATAATAAGAAAGAAAATATAATATGAAAGAGAGATCTCCGGCGATAATGATATTTTCCTTCTTCAGATATTTCCGAGAAATCGATTTCAGAGACGGGACACGTCGAGTGTCGAGAATAGATTCGATAATTCTTCAGAAATAAGATAGAAATCGAGAATGCTTGATAAAAAGACTAGAAAATTAGATATAAGCCAATAATTCTTCAATCGCAAGTTGCTGTCCTTGAACCCTTGGGGGTGTTGGCCTATTTATACTGCTCACGGAAGATTGTCGCGCGACATGTCCCCAGAAAGGGCAAGTGTCGCGCGACAATGTGCTCAATGTCACGCGACAAACGGCTGAAGTGATGCTTCTGACAGACTGATGTGTCAGAGAGTGGATGGTCGGGGTCAGAGGAGTTTGTCGTGCGGCATAGAAGTGATTGTCGCCTGACATACTGATATGTCGTGCGACAATCCCTCTTAAAAATAGGTTTGTTGGCCAACAAACCCTTTCGGGGTAGTTTCGGGTGCTCGGGTGGGTCTCGGACTCCAAAACAGTAGTTCTCGAAGGTCGTTAGGGTTCTTGCGGGGGTCACGGATCGGCGTGTCTACAGACCCTCTCGACTCAAGTTCTTTGCTTGTATAGAATTGAGGCGACTGGAAGAAACCATGATCCATGGCTCCCGCAAGAACTCTAAGGAAGTGTATGTTATGCAAAAAGTGTTCGTGAGTGCCTCCGGAGAGGGCTTGTATTTGGTTTTGCCTCCGGAGAGGGCTTTTGTTACCTCATTGCCTCTTTCGAGGGCTTTTATTTGCTCCACTCGCCTCAAATGGGAGGACTACCATTAATCCACTTTGCACCTTAGGTGGGAGGCCTATCATTGTTCCACTTGGCGCCTCAGGTGGGAGGACTACCATTGCTACACTGTGCCTCTCTGGGAGGGCTTCGCCTCAGGTGGGAGGACTACCATTGCTCCACTGTGCCTCTCTGGGAAAGCTTCGCCTCAGGTGGGAGGACTACCATTGCTCCACTGTGCCTCTCTGGGAAAGCTTCGCCTCAGGTGGGAGGACTACCATTGCTACAGTGTGATTTTCTGAGAGGGCTTCGCCTCAGGTAGGAGGACTACCATTGCTCCACTGTGCCTCTATGGGAAGGCTTTGCCTCAGGTGGGAGGACTACCATTGCTACATTGTGCCTCTCTGGGAGGGCTTCGCCTCAGGTGGGAGGACTACCATTGCTCCACTGTGCCTCTCTGGGAGGGCTTTTGATCTTCTCGCCTCAGGTGGGAGGACTACCATTGCTACACTGTGCCTCTCTGGGAGGGCTTTTGATCTTCTCGCCTCAGGTGGGAGGACTACCATTGCTACACTGTGCCTCTCGGGGAGGGCTTTGCCTCAGGTGGGAGGACTACCATTGCTACACTGTGCCTCTCTGGGAGGGCTTTGATCTGTAAGAAGAAAGAAATTTGCCTCTGGGAGGGATTTTATGAGTAGTTTTTGCCTCTGGCGAGGGCTTGTGTTTGTGATTTGCCTCCGGCGAGGGCTTGTGTTCGTGATTTGCCTCTGGCGAGGGCTTGTGTTGTACTCTGGTGAATTGTTGTCTCTCTTAGACTGCTAGAGTGAGAGAGAGAAATTTTTGTGAGGGTGAAAAGAGCTTCTCGAGGTCTAATCTTTTATCTAGATGTCTGTTTTCCTGCATCTTTTCTGAACTTTACTCTCATGTTTCCCTTGAGTGAAGATACTTCTCCCAGAAGGTAGTTTTCAGATTTCTTTTGCTCTCCGTAGAGGGATGGTCCGAGGTTTTTCCAAATCATCTCTTCTGTAACGTGCTGAAAAGAAAATTTGTTTGAAAGTTCAATCTCTGATCTCTACTCTCTTCTTATTTTTCTCTTTTGGTGGGCCCACATCGTATTCTGTTTTTCGATGCCCTTATTTCTCCCTCTTTTGGGAAAGACTTTTCCTGGCCTTCTCTGTTTTTGACCAGGAGTCTTTTATCCCTTTGTTGTGATCAGGAGCCTTACTCACCTAAAACGAAGCCCTGAGCCGGTTTTGGCCTAGCTGTCACTTTTGGCGTGGCTCTCCCTGTCACTCTGCATTTCTGTCTCTCTCGCTCGCTTTGGGCGCTCATGCAGGTTCTTTCTCTTTTCTACTTTTTCAATTTTTTCTTTTCCCATCTTATCTTGATATCCTGCTTTTTCTCATTGATGGTCTCGGTCCTTTTTGGGAGATCAGAGACTACTTTAACCGTTTGTTTTTGTTCTCGCATTTTCGGAGAGATGATTTGGAAGTCTTCCTCGAATTTTCATCCTGGGTGTGCGGTTTTTAGCAATCTTTTCTAAAAGTGCTTCTCTGAAGTACCCCTGCAGGAGATAAAATGAGACAAAGGTCAAAAAATCAGGGGAGGGAGGTGATTTTCGGGCGACACTTTGGTGGCTAAGCTCTTTGTCGCGCGACAATGTGGCCATTTGTCGTGCGACAAACTTCTCCACTATATAAGCCCCTTGCTGAGCTCATTCCACCTCATTCTCTCATTCCTCTTTCTCTCTCTAGCTCTCTTTCTCTCTTCTCGCAAGCACGGAAGCCCTGCCGCTTTTCTGACTTTTCCAATTTTCTCATACTCTACTTACACTCATATGGATCCTGCACAGCCAGATAGATTAGAGGGTGACTAGGAGGAGGTCACCTTTACAGACGCTCAGGGCGTTCTCCGGTGCAGCCCTCACCATGACGACTGGGAGGACCTTGATTGGTATGGTGAGGATGGGGTAGACCGCGGTCGGGCAGTGGTCTATCAAGACGTTACCCAGGCTGCTCTGATCCCGGACGTTACGTGGCTCTTGATGGAGCATGTTTCTCACGAGATTCGTCGACGATCTCTGGTATGTCTTTTTTTCGTGTTTTTATCTGTTCTGTTATTTCTGTTGTTTCCTGCATGTATTTTAAACAATGTTAGTATGCATGTCTGCCTAGAAATAATGTCCGATTTAGTAAACACATACTTTTCACCAGTGATACCTCTTAGGTTTTTGGAAAATTACATAATCTACCCTTATAACCCTATAACTCTCATAATTACATCAAAGTACCCTCAGGTTTTGGAAAATTACATAATTTACCCTTATAACTCTATATCTCTCATAATTACACCAAAGTACCCTCAGGTTTGGAAAATTACATAATTTACCCTTATAACCCTATAACTCTCATAATTACACCAAAGTACCCTCAGGTTTGGAAAATTACATAATTTTACCCCTATAACCCTATATCTCTCATAATTACACCAAAGTACCCTCAGGTTTGGAAAATTACATAATTTACCCTTATAACCCTATATCTCTCATAATTACACCAAAGTACCCTCAGGTTTGGAAAAATACATAATTTACCCTTATAACCCTATATCTCTCATAATTACACCAAAGTACTCTTAGGTTTGAAAAATTACATAATTTACCCTTATAACCCTATATCTCTCATAATTACACCAAAGTACCCTCAGGTTTTGAAAAATTACATAATTTACCTTTGTAACCCTGTATTTATATACACATTTCTCTTTGTTGTCTGTAGTGGGTTCGTCGAGGTTGGGGTTCTCCCAACACTATTTCTTTGGAGTGGCGACAGGCACCGGCCCCTGTCCAGGAGTTGGTTCTTGCGACTCCTTTTGGCTCTCTCTTCGATGCCCTCCCAGAGTGGGTATCTAGGGCGATTTTTTTGGTGTTGGCTCTGGCCTGTCACTGGTGGGACACCACTCACACCTTCCACTAGAGCTGGGGGGAGACGACGATGACCCCCCTTGATTTATTTGCTTTGACCGGAATTCCTTCAGGGGGGTCCCTATATAGATCGATGTCCCCTTATGTCTGATGGCAGAGGGCATTGTTGGTGCACTAGGTTGGTTCCCGGAGCGACGGAGTTCCGGTGATACGATTCCTCGGGCTATCTTGGTTACGCGGCTAGCCACAGAGAGAGCTCGGTTAGTTGCCTCGAGGGTGCCGATGACCCGTCAAGAGGCGCGCCAGTACGCCCGTGTTCTTCTTTTGCTGACGCTCCATGATCTATTCGAGGCCCGTGGGGGGGATACGGCTCATCTCTGGTGGCTGCCCAATCTTCGGGATTTCAGCATCATGTTCGACTATGACTGGGGTGGTTTTATTCTTGCCGTCCTTTACGATCCTATAGACCATGTTTCTCTCCATTTAGCCCTGAACCTCAAGGGCTTTTCTTTGCTGTGGGAGGTATATATTTTTGTTCCCTTATCTTTACTTCAATCCCTTATATTTATTATCTGTTTGTTGATGATATTCTTTATATCTCCTCTTCAGAGTTGGTTCGTGCCATATACCAGCCTGGGTCGTGCCTAGGTGGATCTCCTCGTCGAGAAGGAGGATCAGTTTCCTTTTCTCCGCCGATTCATTGCGGGGAACTACAGGGCTCCCTATGTATACCGGACTCGGGAGACCGGAGCTGCTGCCGTCCATGACCTGTTGGAGGAGCAGGTAAATATCTTAGTATTCTTTCTTTTTATTAATTAACTAGCAAAAATAGAAAATAACTAAAATAAAATTTGTTTTTGTTCAGATTGAGTGCCCCCCTGGGTGATTTAGGTCTCCATTTTGGATATGGCCGTGCTCTGACTGCCTCGAGGACCAGGCGGCTTATCAGGGACGAGTACGGCCTTCACTTCTACTTGGGCGAAAGAGTTATTCGCCAGTATACATCGGCCTAGTGGCCCCGAGTTCCCCTGTTTCCGCCAGTTCTGATTAGGCGGATGGGTGAGATTACCCTGTGACGGTGCAGGCGTTGGTCGACGGGCTCCGTTTTTAGGCTTTCACCGAGTAGGGAGATTATGCTGTCTTCGCTGCTCATTACTTGATGAGGGAGCCGAAGGGGACTTGGGGACGGGTCTTCTATGAGAGGTACCTGGCGTTGGGAGGCTATCCCAACTATATACAAGGGCAGACTCACTTGTCCCGGGCAGTTCCTGGTCATCTGTCGCCTGTCCCTGACCAGAGGGACAACATTTTGGACTCCGATGACAATGATCCCGAGGGAGAGAGGGACGTCACTGCTGGTGCTGAGGGAGGCGATGATAGGCCCGAGGGAGGTGATGATAGACCCGAGGGCGGTGAGGGAGGTGGGACAGCGGTTGTTCCAGAGCAGCCTCCTCAGACGACGCCTAGAGAGGAGCAGTCTGCTGAGGGTTTTGAGTTCCCTACTGGTCCATCGGTATCTTCGGGGGTAGTTTTTGAGGCTGTTGAGGGAGGTGCAGCATATTTTTCAAAGCAATCCTGGGAGCTTGCGGACTTCGGTGTCGACTATGAGTAGTTTGGGCGGACCCCTCCTGCTGTTGTGACCACTCCTTCTAGCGGGGTCTCGCCTCTGAGAGCGACGGCTTTGGTGGATCCCCCAGGTGTTCGTACTTTCGCCACACTGACCCCTCTTCCGTCGACTGCTATGGGCCCTCCGGCCTGATCTCCGAGTTTCGAGGGTTCTTCTTCTCAACCTCCCTTGTTCCCGATCCGCGAGGAGGGTGGGTCCACTTCTGTTGCTGTACTGGCGGGTTCATCTGTTCATCTGATAGACCTGCCGCCACTTCCTCGGGACATCTCTTATATTGGCACCGGTCTACGTCGATATACGGTGCCTGAGTATCCCCTTCCTGAGGATACATTCGATTACTTGGGTGGCCATTCTGATGATGAGGTATACGTTTTATCTTCCCTCAATATCTCTTCATATCCATGTTCATTTATCTTTACTGTCCTGATTCTTTTCCTTTTCTCTTTTTGCAGCGGGTGAGCGTGCGTGTGGCGGATCTGAGAGCCTGGCACTCCCAGTATCTATATAGCTGGAACTTGCTTCAGTACTTAGTCGAGACCCTACGATTTATATGCGCGACTATCAGAGGACGATCGATGTTTCCTCTCAAGCCAGGACGGAGTCTCGAGGAGTACCAGTCGGACCTCTAGGCGATCCCGGTCTTCGGTGATTAGCCCTACGGCACCGGTCCAGTCTACGGGGGCTTCTCAGGCAGCAGTTCCTTCTCACCCGGATGTCCCAGCGGTATATCCTACGCCGAAGGAGGGTTCTGGCGATAGTGGTAGCGTGTCGAAGCGCGCTAGGATAGATTAGCTTTCTTTTTCCAGCATTTAGTTAGTTCCGACAGACATTTATTTATTTAGACATGTAGACAGTGGTTTTAGTTTTTCAAAATTGTTCTTTCATTGGATTTTATGAAAAATCTTTATTTGTGTCTGATGACTTTTATTTTTTCCTTATATGTGATGAAAAGATAATGATTACATGAATCGATAATTTAGGAGTCATACCTTTTGTGATGTGGCAGTACTTTTAGGGTTCCTGCAAGAGAACAGAGTGAGCACAATATGCATCCAGAAGTGATTCTTTTGGCAAGAATGACTCTTATGTGTAAGAAAAAGCAAAAACATGGTGAGAACAAAGGGGATTGTCGCGCGACAATCCCTCCTGGACATGGGTTTGTCGCGCGACAAACAGGCACATGACACTCTTTGTTTGCTATAAATACACCCATCTTTCTTCCTTCATCCCCACACCTTCCAAAAATGTCTTCCTATCGCACAAATTCTGATTTTTCTTATGTTGAAACCCGAGATGCTCTGATATCTTCTGAGAATGGTTTGAACTTCGGTGCCTTTAGCCCTTTAGCGGGCTGGTGCCATCGTCCTGTAGATTTTTCCTTTCTGTTAGGTGCTTTGTATTTCTGGAGTCCTGTGGATCATCTTTTCCGCTTTGGACTAGATGAGCTCTGTCCGACTTATGAGGAGTTTTCCTGGCTGTTGCGTTCTGACGTCCGTCTCCCGATGGCAGTCCCTATAGAAGAAATAAGTCCTCGAGATATGCTGATTGCCTTGTTAGCCATTCCTCAAGCGGCCTGTGATGGTTTTATTATTGACGGGCTTCTTGACCTCTATAAAATGGTGAGGTTTTTTCATCGTTACGAAGAGAGAGTTTCTTATAGTGTGGGGCGTACTGCTGCGGCCTTGATCTGTCTTGTTTCTGATATGTTACTGGTGACGGGCTCTTCCCGTGTTGATCCGACTATTCTGAGTCTGATTTACCAGGCTAGAAATGGGGAGTCTATAGTGCCGATCGTTCTTGCAGAGACTTTAAATGGCCTAGATGACCTTCAAAGGGGAGCCTCCCCCTTCCTTAGGGGAAGCTCGCGTTTGCTATATATGTGGCTGCTGAAGCGTTTCCTATCGGTGGGTTTCAATGGGGTACGGCTTGACAACCCGACGCACTTTTTTCGTCGTCCCCTGTTTAGGGCTTTGACCATGTCTTCCTCTGATTGGACGGTGTAGTTTTCGGAGAACTTTGGAGCTATCCGGTGGAACATTCCTTGGTGGAAGCTAAGGGCGATGGTTCTTAGTACAGGGAGTCAGAACTACGTTCGGCTTCACGGGCTCTGGTTTACCTCCTTTTATCTCCCAGGACGTCTCCTTCATCAGTTTAACGTTCCTCAGGACATTCCCCTTGGTCTGAACAACTTTTCCTCTGAGTCCAAATTTTTGACCCCGCATGTTTCTTTATCGATAGAGAGGATGTGGCGTGCTCGACTAACTCGTCAGTTCATGACGCAACCGAAATAGTGTGTTGTGTTAAAGCCCAAGTGCAGGCTCGTCAAGTAGTAATATAGTCTCGGAAGTCCGAGTGTCGAACCACAGGGATAAGTGAAAAGGAATGGAATGGATTACGGATTAAAGTGTTTTCTGATTCTTGTAAGATGAAATGGTTATCGAACAACGTAAATGTAAAATGGTTGTGAAAATTAATAAGAAAGCACTAAGGTAGTTGGAGGTTAGTTATGATTAAAGAGACGGTGATCACTAGCTCATACGAAGATTATAACACAAGATTTCTCAAAATATGGGGAATGTTGGTGTATCTCTCAATAGCAAAGGGTGCGACGCTAGGCGACTCATTCCCGAGTTGAAGCTATATCGAGAAAGAGACAAACGACATTCCACCAAAGACGGGGTTATCATTCCTACCTCTTAGCTACGGGTGTGAAGCAAGGCAACCCATTCCCGATGAAGCTAATCCGAGATAGATATGACAAACTCATCATTAAACGATTTAACATAAAGCAGGTGTAGTAATCTCATGATTTAAAGAATGAAAATTATAAAGTGAATCCTAACAATGAAACGGAATAAAGTTTATGGGATAAATTAGTCAACTCATCGTTTATCACATATGGTAGAACATAAAGAGTCTAAGTATCACATAAAGTGTAAGAAGCACTCAATATATCAATAAATGAATCAAAGATAAGCTAAACAAATTTAAAATCCATCTATGGAGTTTTAAGAACTATTCATAATTTCTATGAAGAGGGAAAAACTCCATGGATGGGGAAAGGGACTACAAGCTTTCTAGAACCATAGAAATATGTTGTATGCTCATTAACAACCAAGAACTAAATATACAAGGCATATAAAGTCTTAACTTAATATGAAAATACCTAGAAAGCTTGAAATAATGGAAGATATGATGAAGAAGAAGAAGATTCACAAATATTTATCAAACTTTAGATATGGATTGAGCCATTAATCACCAAAAATCATATCACAATCAACCTCCGTAACCTTAGAAATAGACTACTCCATAATAGATGCAAGAACAAATATCATAGAAGAAGAAATCATTCTTACAAATTAAGCACTTACAATGGAGAAATGAAGAACAATCAACAAGTGAGCTCTCCCCTCTCTCTAGAACTCTAAGTGTGTTTTTAAAAATAGATAATATTTATCTCCTAATGTAAAAGAAATAGTATATATTAAAAGGTAGAAAAATATCTAACTAAATACCTAAAATAGCTTGAACCACTAAAATAGCCCATTTTGGGTGTGAAATGGCCAAGTTGCCAGGGCCATGATCGATCATGGCCAACCCATGATCGATCATGGGGTCTTCTGCCTGAATGCCAGTTTGTACCATGATCGATCATGGTTAACCCATGATCGATCATGGTTAACCCATGATCGATCATGCTTCTAGGAAATTCCTCAGATCAGCATTTTGCGAGCTTTTCACTAGCGCTTGATCAATCATTCGAAGGCCATTGCATCCTATGCCTATAAACACATAGAAACACAACAAAAGCACACCTAGCGGGACGATGTTAGATACAAAACTCGCCAAGACACTAATCTCGAGATAAGTGGATAATTAGGCAGAATTAAAGCAACAAACGCGTCATGCGACTCTGGGAAAGAGCTTGTGCATGACAATATTATGCGTTTATCAACTCCCCTCAACTTATCTCTTGCTAGTCCCTTAGCAAGACAAAAATATATAATTACAAAAATTAATATGCTATACAAAAAGTTATTAACTTCTATGTTCCCAAAGAAGACGAGTTGCATCTCGTGAAGGTTTTCAGAAATGATACCTACAAACATTAGGAGTTTGATCATGATGAATGATGAGAATGAAGATTCAAGTTTCAATTTGCAAAGCAAAAGGCATTACTATCAATTTTCCAGAACGATGGACTTTTGAATGATTGTCTAATTCGCCTATCTCCTTTAGAACACAATCCC
Organism: Lonicera japonica; assembly: GCA_021464415.1. NCBI lineage: Eukaryota > Viridiplantae > Streptophyta > Magnoliopsida > Dipsacales > Caprifoliaceae > Lonicera > Lonicera japonica. Next base: position 27,988 of record JAKCWG010000906.1, read on the forward strand.
ATATTCTCCAATGCTCACATACTAGACTTCGATTCAAGCAATTCAATATAAACACAAAGAGTCATAGTCATTTGAGAAGGAAGAGAGAACTTTTTCAAAAACAAAAGCTCCGAGATTTGTCGATTCTAAGCACTTTCTTTATCTTTTCTTGGAAATTTTGCTAAATTAGATCAGGGCGGTTTTCATCTCTATGGGGGGCAACGGTCTCACTTATGAAATTTCTCAATACTCTGCTCAATCATTGGAGCTCGAAGGAAGCTATTCACCCTTTCCCATATGGTAACCTTTACCCATCCGTAATATTAGACAAAGAGACTTAATATTTAGTCAAGTGAAGCTTTAAGTCAATATTAGGATAAAAGTCATCCAAGTTATCAAAGTGCTATGCTTTTGTCCTCTCATTGGAGGATCTTTTCGAAAGAGCTTCCATCATTTTTGGACAAAAATTTCTCTTCTCTCAATGAAAATAAATCTAAGTGTTATTACCGAATTGAAAACAACCGAAGCAATCTAGCATGCAGAGCAAGAGAATATAACGGGATATGAGACTAAATGGAGCAAGGCAATTTAGATTATCATTCAAATTCCTATCCAAATCAAAGAATTCATGCCAAAAGCTAATGAAACCATAGTCTTCATTAAACAAAACATCAGTCAATCATCAATTTTCAAACTTCTCAAAAAAAATTTTGAACATATCTCTTTTACTCATGGAAATGAACAATAGCAAGCCAAACAATAACAACGTACCCCCCTCAACTTGAAACAAACATTGTCCTCAATGGAAAGAGAACAATAACAACGCACGGGAGGGCTATTTTGGCTTTGCTTTCCATGAGACAAAAATCAGAGATAAACAACAACTATTCACAAAACGGGTTAGAATTAGAATTCGAAAACAAAAACCATAACATTCAACTAATAAAACCAAGTTCTAAGGTTAACATCATGTCAGGAATCTAATACAACCCAAAAGGAATAAAATAAAACTAAGCATAAATATAACTACTTAAAGAGTTTTCAGGCTATCTCATCATCATCACATCTCAGGGGGTGGGGGTGGTGGAAAACGACCATACAACGCCTCGAACTGCTGGCGTACGAACTCCTGCTGGGTCGCCATCTGAGCTGCAACTCGTGCCTCGACCTGGGCTGCAATATCTGCCTCCAAACGGTCCTGACGCAATACCATAATCTCTACCCTCTCATTGACGCTAGCAAACCCGGTCTGCATCAAAGCAGTCATCTGCTCAAACTGCTCTCTCATGAATTCCCTCGTGTCATCTACCGGTCCAGAGCTTGCCCGTCTTCTCCGCCTTGAGGGGCCCGGGATATCTGCTCCTGCTTCTTCTGCCCCCTCTTCTTCAGACTCGACTTGAGGAGGTGCGGTTGAAGAACTTGGCCGGTTCCTCAATTGACCAGCGGCTCGAGTTTGGGTAGATCGGTTAAACGGTGCTCGAGGCATTTTCTTCACATCCTCATCTCTCTCAGTTACCCCCGCTCGCAAACAGACCTTAGTGATCAAAGACCCAAATTTAATTGTTTCGTTTTGGGCGACTAAGTCTATGATTCTCGCAATTCGCCCAATGATATGGCGAAGCAAACAAATGCGCTTGTTCGTTGCGATAGCGTATAGTACATACGCTTGAGAAGGGTACAGGTGCTGGGTATGAGATGTTGGGTCCAAAGCATTGGCAACTACAAGCCACAACGTCCTAAGGCTATCATGTAAATTGGCCCTATCAAATTGATTTCCAATCCACTCCGTTTGTCTACCAGCTATATATGTAGCTAAATCGCTAGCTCTTGGTTCCTCAAAAAGGGTTCCATCAGAATAAGGGAGATCGTGGGCATTGGGCGGAAAAGCTGGGATTCCCGTAATCTCACTCAAGACCTCGAGGTTAAAATGAACCGTCCTACCTCGAACATGAGCAACATATGTATATGGTGCATTTGGAACTTGAATTAAACTTGCAATAAATTCACGACAAATGGTGAGATTACATTGAGTACCTTGTTGACGCAAGTAGTTAATCCACCCCGGATATTGCTCAAACGTTGCTCGTTGAGGAAAATTGTCGAGAGAACCAATGTAGACTGGCCTCTCAATGACTACCGTCCTCGTCTTGAAAGCATAATTCCACCATTCGAATTCTTGGCGGCTTCGAAATCCGCGGTAGCCACCCCTTGCGGCTTGGATTTCAAGTGGTTTGGTGGGAGGGTTAGATGAAGCCATAGAAGGATAATGTGAAGCTTTAGAGGATATAGAGATGAGAAATTTCGAGATTTGCTTTGATATGGCTCGAAATTGGTGAGAAGAGAGAGAAAGGGGGATTTTTGGGATGGGATTGATGATTGAGGTTTGAAATTGGAAGATTTTAGGGTTGATTCTAGGTGGGGGAGGTTGGTAATGGTGTTTGGGGAAGGTTTGGGATCAAAGGGAGAAGAGGGGCTAGGGTTTGGAAGAGATTTGGGAGAAGGGGAAGTGAGAAATGGGGGTTTAGGAACGGCGCCCCTGTTTTATTACGGGACCATGATCGATCATGGTATACCCATGATCGATCATGGGTCATTCTGCCCAAATGATACTTTGTACAATGATCGATCATGGGGTGACCATGATCGATCATGCTGCCTTCTGCCAAAATTCTCTTCTTCCATGATCGATCATGCTCCACTCTGCTAGCCAAAAATTTTCTTCGCTCTCTTTGATCTAAAACACTTTATTTCTCCCCTCAACTTGGTCCGTTCAGACTTAATGACACCCGAATCTCCGATGACAATTCCTGAAACTCAAAAACACTAACAAAAAACATTATTTACAAAATCGACCCATGCCTTTTAGGCATAAGTCGGGTCTTCGAGAGGGGTGGACTCCTCTCGAACTGGGAATTCCAAAAACGGCTTAAGACGTTGTCCATTCACCTTGAAAATGTAACCGGTTTTGGGATCCTCAACATTCACAGCCCCAAAAGGAAATACTTGACGGACAACATAGGGGCCGGTCCAACGAGACTTTAACTTTCCGGGGAAGAGATGCAACCGAGTGTCATAAACAAGAACTTTGTGCCCAAGTTTGAATTCTTTCCTCAAAATGGATTTATCATGAAAGATTTTGGCACGTTCCTTGCTTATTTTTGCATTATCATAAGCATCTCTTCTTAACTCCTCAATTTCATTAATTTGCAACTTACGGTCAAGCCCGGCTTTTTTCAAATCGCAATTAACCATCTTAATTGCCCAGTATGATTTGTGTTCCAACTCTACTGGCAAATGACATGGTTTTCCGTACACTATACGATAGGGAGACATATCTAGAGTTGTTTTGTACGCAGTACGGTAAGCCCAAAGTGCATCGGTCAGTCTTAACGACCAATCCTTGCGGTTCGGGTTTACCGTTTTCTCTAGAATCTGTTTGATCTCCCTATTTGCCAACTCGGCTTGACCATTAGTTTGAGGATGATAAGCGAGCGAAACTTTGTGGTTTACACCATACTTTTGCATTAATGATTGAAATGGTCTGTTGCAAAAGTGAGTACCGCCATCGCTTATTATTGCCTTGGGAGTACCAAAACGTGCAAGAATGTGTTCTTTCAGAAATCGGATCACCACTTTGTGATCATTTTTCTTGCACGCTTGGGCTTCTACCCATTTTGAAACGTAATCTACGGCAACTAAAATGTAAAGATTACCGTAGGATGATGGGAAAGGTCCCATGAAGTCGATGCCCCAGCAATCGAAGATTTCAATCATCAAGATGGGATTTCGTGGCATCATGTTCCTTTTAAAGATCCCTCCAAGCATTTGGCATCTTTGGCATGCCTTGCAAAAGCGTTGTGCATCCTTAAACAGCGACGGCCAGTATAATCCGCTTTGCAAAATCTTCGCGGCGGTCTGCTTTGCCGAAAAGTGTCCTCCGCAAGCCTCATTATGACAGAAGGATAGAGCTCTCTCCACTTCTTCCTCCGGGATGCACCTCCGGATAATCTGATCCGCACAATACTTAAACAGGTACGGTTCATCCCAATAGAAGCGACCCACTTCGCTCAAAAACCTTTTTCTATCTTGTGCGCCCCATGACTTTGGTATCTTGTCAGTTACAAGATAATTTATTATGTCTGCATACCATGGGAGCGTTGAGATTGCCAATAATTGCTCGTCTGGAAACGAATCTTGGATCGGACTTTCTTCAATGTTGTTCATAAAAGTGAGTCGAGACAGATGATCGGCCACCACATTCTCGACTCCCTTTTTGTCCTTGATGCTCAAATGGAATTCTTGCAATAGGAGTATCCACCTCAAAAGCCGCGGCTTGGCATCTTTCTTTGTGAATAGGTACTTCAACGCCGCATGATCCGTGAAAATCACAATTGGCGATCCTATCAAATAGGATCGAAACTTGTCTAGGGCGAAGACAATTGCTAGGAGCTCTTTCTCTGTCGTGGTGTAATTCATTTGCGCATCATTCAAAGTCCTACTTGCATAGTGTATCACACCCGGTTTCTTGTCTTTCCTTTGACCAAGAACCGCTCCCACCGCGTAGTCACTTGCGTCGCACATGAGCTCGAATGGCAAGCTCCAATCCGGTGCCTGCATAATCGGTGCAGTGGTGAGCATATGCTTCAGAGAGACGAAAGCTTCCTCGCACTTGGCGTTCCACTCAAACGGTGCGTCCTTGAGAAGCAGATTGCACATTGGCTTGGAAATGGAACTGAAGTTCTTGATAAACCTTCTATAAAACCCAGCATGTCCTAGAAATGATCGGACATCTTTGACATTCTTGGGCGTAGGAAGTTTAGCAATCAAATCGATTTTAGCTTTATCCACTTCAATTCCTTCAGACGAAATGATGTGCCCCAAAACAATTCCCTTGGTAACCATAAAATGGCACTTTTCCCAATTCAACACCAATTGTTTTTCCACGCATCTTCCCAAAACCTGTTCCATGTTAGTCAAGCAATTGTCGAATGACTTACCATAGACGGTAAAGTCATCCATAAAAACTTCCAAAGTCCTTTCCACCATATCACTAAAAATGCTTAGCATGCACCGTTGGAAAGTGGCCGGTGCATTACATAGACCAAAGGGCATTCTCCGATAAGCGAAGGTGCCAAAAGGACATGTAAAGGTGGTTTTTTCTTGATCATCTAGGTCAATCTCAATTTGATTATACCCGGAAAAACCATCGAGGAACGAGTAATATTCATGGCCCGCTACCCTCTCTAGAGTTTGGTCCAAAAAGGGGAGTGGGAAATGATCTTTACGAGTTGCCTCATTGAGTTTACGGTAGTCAATACACATTCGCCACCCGGTGGTGACTCTTTGCGGAATCAACTCGTTTGATTCGTTCTTGACTACCGTAAGACCTGATTTTTTTGGTACCACTTGAGTTGGACTAACCCATTTACTATCCGAGATTGGATAGATGATCTTTGCATCCAACAATTTCAACACCTCGTTCCTAACCACTTCTTGCATGTTAGGATTCAACCGGCGTTGAAATTGTCTCGATGTTTTTGCCCCATCCTCCAGGTGAATTTTATGTGTACAAATCAAAGGGCTTATGCCTTGGAGGTCGGCCAGAGTCCACCCAAAAGCTTTTTTGTATTTGCCAAGCAAATGAACTAACCTTCCTTCTTGGTCATCCGAAAGCTCGGAAGAGATGATAACAGGGAAAGTATCTGAAGTTCCCAAGAAGGCATACTTCAAATTGCTCGGCAATAGCTTGAGATCCATTTTTCCATCAAGCTTTTTGGTGGGAGATTGTGTGTTTTCTTCTTTCTCCGAGAATTCAACCTGTTTGTCAGACAAAGAAAACACTTGCATACAATCCTCGGGTTCATCGGAAGTGATTAGATAACCTTCCGTTGACTCCAATTCGAAATTTGCCACAAAGTGGTCTTGGATACATGACTCTATCATGTTCACGTGCTCATTTTCCTCATTATCATCGTCATCTCTTTGATTGCTCAAAGAGAACACATTTAGCTCTAGAGTCATGTTGCCAAATGTTAACTTCACGATTCCATTCTTGCAATTTATTATGGCATTAGAAGTAGCAAGAAATGGTCGTCCGAGAATGACCGGAATCTCATTGGCGGGATTTGACACAGGTTGCATGTCGAGGATGATGAAATCAACCGGAAAATAAAACTTGTCGACTTGGACAAGCACATCCTCGACTATCCCTCTTGGGATCTTAACGGATCGATCCGCTAATTGAATAGTAACCCTCGTGCGTTTCAACTCACCCAACCCCAATTGTTGATATACCGAGTATGGGAGCACATTCACACTTGCTCCCAAATTTAACAATGCATTCTTGATCCTACAATTTCCTATGATACACGAAATTGTGGGACAACCGGGGTCTTTGAACTTGGGGGCTCTCGTGCCTTGCATGAGGGAGCTCACTTGCTCCGCCATAAAGGCCTTTTTCTTGACATTCAACCTTCGTTTGGTAGTACATAAGTCCTTGAGGAACTTAGCGTACGAAGTTATTTGCTTGACCGCGTCAAGCAATGGAATGTTGATTTTCACTTGCCTAAAGACATCCAATATCTCGGTGTTAGATTTGGATGGTTGGTTCAATCTCTCCGGAAATGGGACTTTGATCCCATTTTTGATCTTTTCAAGATCCTCCTTCCCTTGTCTCTCTTCCTCTCTCTTCTTTTCTTCACTCACAACTTTTTCAACCTCCGACTCCTCAACACTAGTAGATTTAACTATGTCCACCACCTTGGGGGTTTTAGGAACAATAGTCTTGTCTACCTCCTTTCCACTTCTCAGGATCGTGATAGATTTGAGTTCTTCTATCTTGGTGCTAGACTCTCCTCCCTCTATGACTTGAACTTGCCCTCTAGGATTAACTAAAGGTTGAGAGGGGAATTTTCCCTTCTCTTGAGTAGCTAGGGCGGTGGTGAGTTTAGACATTTGAGTTTTTAACTCACCTACATCACAATCCGTTTTGTCCACAAATGACCTCAACAAAGCTTCCAAGTTTTGGTTGGGGTTTTGATTTTGAGGTGGAACAAAAGAGTTTTGAGGTTGTTGTTGCCTTTGGTTCTGATGATATTGGTTGTGGTTCTGACTTTGATTTCCTCCCCAACTGAAATTGGGGTGATTCTTCCATCCCTCATTGTACCTTTGAGAGTAAGGATCATTTTGGTTACGATTTTGGTTGCTATTTTGGTTGTACTGGTGCAAAACATTGACTTGGGCGGGATCTTTGAGGACTTCCCGAAAAGTGGGAATGGTAGGACAATCCTCGGTAGTGTGTCCTGAATTTTCGCAAATGACACACAACTGACTCGAGGATATTACATTGACCTCCTTAAGCTTACTTGCTTCCATTGCCTCTACCTTCTTAGACAATTGGAATAACCTTGCCCCCATGTCATCCTCATTGGACACTTGGTACAACCCACCCCTTCCTAGAGTTTTGGCTTTGGCTTCCTCGGAATAGGTGTTCCAATTTTGAGCACCTTCCGCTAATTCATCAAAATACAATAAAGCCTCCTCGGGATTCTTACTCAAGAATTGACCATTACACATGGTCTCAACAAACGTACGCATCTCAGGGGTGAGAGATTCATAGAAAAAACTAACAAGGCTCCACGTTTCGTGACCATGGTGAGGGCATGCGTTTAGAAGGTCCTTGTATCTATCCCAACATTTATAAAAGCTTTCATGTTCTTTTGGTGAAAAATTTGATATCGCCCTTCTTAAAGCATTGGTTCTATGAACGGGAAGAATTTTTTTAGAAATTCCGCTTGAAGCTCTTGCCAAGACCGAATTGATTGCGGTCTTTGAGCATTTAACCAAATTTTTCCTTTGTCTTTTAGGGAGAAAGGAAAGAGTTTTAAACGCATGACATCCTCGTTAACATTTGCCTCACGAAATGTGGAGCAGACTTCTTCAAAGTCTTTCAAATGCAAGTATGGGTTTTCCGACTCCATACCATGAAAAGAAGGGATATGTTGAAGCATACCCGGTTTGAAAGAGAATGCTCCGGCTTGGCCAGCAGGAAGCACGATGCATGAGTTTGAAGTTGCCCGAGGCGGTTGAAGGTAGTCTCTCATGGTCCTAACAGGAGGAACATTGTTGGCCCCTTCCCCTTCATTATCGCTCTCTAGATCCTCGTTAACATTTTGGTTTGCCATTCTTGGAGATGTGGGAGGGCTAATTCGAATGTCCACAAACAGTCGCCCTTGCATGGGCTTGGACAACGATTCGAATCGCTCCTCGGAAATTCTACAAAATCAAACAAAAATAAGGGAGAAAAATAAATTAATTAAATGGAGAGAAATACTTACAGAATGGTTTTGTACAAAACCCGAAATTCGCCTTTTGCCTTATTCCCCGGCAACGGCGCCAAAAACTTGACGCAACCGAAATAGTGTGTTGTGTTAAAGCCCAAGTGCAGGCTCGTCAAGTAGTAATATAGTCTCGGAAGTCCGAGTGTCGAACCACAGGGATAAGTGAAAAGGAATGGAATGGATTACGGATTAAAGTGTTTTCTGATTCTTGTAAGATGAAATGGTTATCGAACAACGTAAATGTAAAATGGTTGTGAAAATTAATAAGAAAGCACTAAGGTAGTTGGAGGTTAGTTATGATTAAAGAGACGGTGATCACTAGCTCATACAAAGATTATAACACAAGATTTCTCAAAATATGGGGAATGTTGGTGTATCTCTCAATAGCAAAGGGTGCGACGCTAGGCGACTCATTCCCGAGTTGAAGCTATATCGAGAAAGAGACAAACGACATTCCACCAAAGACGGGGTTATCATTCCTACCTCTTAGCTACGGGTGTGAAGCAAGGCAACCCATTCCCGATGAAGCTAATCCAAGATAGATATGACAAACTCATCATTAAACGATTTAACATAAAGCAGGTGTAGTAATCTCATGATTTAAAGAATGAAAATTATAAAGTGAATCCTAACAATGAAACGGAATAAAGTTTATGGGATAAATTAGTCAACTCATCGTTTATCACATATGGTAGAACATAAAGAGTCTAAGTATCACATAAAGTGTAAGAAGCACTCAATATATCAATAAATGAATCAAAGATAAGCTAAACAAATTTAAAATCCATCTATGGAGTTTTAAGAACTATTCATAATTTCTATGAAGAGGGAAAAACTCCATGGATGGGGGAAAGGGACTACAAGCTTTCTAGAACCATAGAAATATGTTGTATGCTCATTAACAACCAAGAACTAAATATACAAGGCATATAAAGTCTTAACTTAATATGAAAATACCTAGAAAGCTTGAAATAATGGAAGATATGATGAAGAAGAAGAAGATTCACAAATATTTATCAAACTTTAGATATGGATTGAGCCATTAATCACCAAAAATCATATCACAATCAACCTCCGTAACCTTAGAAATAGACTACTCCATAATAGATGCAAGAACAAATATCATAGAAGAAGAAATCATTCTTACAAATTAAGCACTTACAATGGAGAAATGAAGAACAATCAACAAGTGAGCTCTCCCCTCTCTCTAGAACTCTAAGTGTGTTTTTAAAAATAGATAATAATTATCTCCTAATGTAAAAGAAATAATATATATTAAAAGGTAGAAAAATATCTAACTAAATATCTAAAATAGCTTGAACCACTAAAATAGCCCATTTTGGGTGTGAAATGGCCAAGTTGCCAGGGCCATGATCGATCATGGCCAACCCATGATCGATCATGGGGTCTTCTGCCTGAATGCCAGTTTGTACCATGATCGATCATGGTTAACCCATGATCGATCATGCTTCTGGGAAATTCCTCAGATCAGCATTTTGCGAGCTTTTCACTAGCGCTTGATCAATCATTCGAAGGCCATTGCATCCTATGCCTATAAACACATAGAAACACAACAAAAGCACACCTAGCGGGACGATGTTAGATACAAAACTCGCCAAGACACTAATCTCGAGATAAGTGGATAATTAGGCAGAATTAAAGCAACAAACGCGTCATGCGACTCTGGGAAAGAGCTTGTGCATGAAAATATTATGCGTTTATCAGTTCAATTATACCCGTTTTGGTATTACCAGGCCCTTCGGGCTGACTTTATCCGCTCTTGCTGGCAATCTCTGGAAGGAGAACTGATTGATGGCCCTTTTAAAATGGAGTGGTTCCGATTCATGGATACTGGGGTCACTGATGATAATATTGTCTTTGCGTACCACAAAAAGAAGGTTCTGTCAAAAATAAAGCTTTTATGAGAACAAGTAAGCTCGAATTGAAAATACAAGAATTGGCTAAATACTGAGGACCCAGTGTGGCCAACCCCTAGGGATTAGTTTCTTCTGTATGTTATAGGAAATCTCATTTGTAAAGAAAGCTTTTGATTTAGGAGCAAGTGTTCTGAATGTTCCACCTTAATAATATATGAACAATTGGACTGTTTTATGGGAGTTGAAGCCTAAAATTCACCATTTACAAAGCGGATAGGTCCATAAAGTTCCAGGGGATTGTGAAGTCACTTCTGTAAGTAGACAGGTTGCCTACGTTCCCCGTTTTTGATTTTTAGTCATTGAAAACCTGTCATAAACTCCGCTAAATTTGAGTTGGGGGCTCAGGTTTACGTAGGAAGACCATTCTTAACATCCAATATATAATCATGTAAAAATGGTATTGTTAATCTAACATTGGTAATACTGACTCTTCAGTCGGTCCATGTTTTTCACTGATGAAAGCATGTAGTAATTTTAAAGACGAAAATGAACCGTTAACTAGGTCAGTGAGTATGGCGGCTCCCCCTGTATCGATTTTCTCTTTGACGATGTACGGCCCTGTCCACTTCTGTCCAAACTTTCCCCTTGGGTCCCTGACTGGCTCTCGAATTACAAGCAAGTGTTTTCTTTAGATAATACGATGTCGTTCTCATTGAAGAAGGAAGGTACCCGAAGTCTTCACCGCATCTGGTTAAATGCTCGAGCGATTCTGAAGCTTCTGATACCAAGCAACTTGGTGGTTTTCTAGGTACGCGGCTTTCAGTGGTATATTTTCCGAACTTCAACCGAACAAGTAGGGCCAGCTCGTAAGTATAAAAAAGCGTGCCTGGTTGGAGTTTAGCCCACTCCAGTTCATTGAATTAGTCTTGATTTGTACTCTAGCATTACTCTGAGAGAGGGGACCTCTGACTCAAGATAATTTCAGGGAGGACTGCTTCCATTTAAATCCGTATGCAAGAAGTGAAAATGGGGTGGCCCCAGTGGAAATTGCTTGACAAAAACAATTTATCCAATCTCGGTGAAAAGTAAATGCGGTATCCCCACATGCCTAAAAAATCCAGCATACGGTGGTTAAAAATGAGAAAAATGAATTAATCTCAAAGGGCCAGTCTCGACAGGTGTCGGTATATGCATTTTACCGTAAGTAAATGCTGTAACACGAAAGATATTTTTCACTTCCTTTCTTAGATCAAATCTAGAAAGAGTGTTGGCGGCTGAATCAACTGTCCCATTGGTGAATTGTGGTCTATACGGCGAAGATCTGTGTCGGGTGATTGAAAAAACAACCTGTATTCTTCCATAACTATATTAGCCTCTCCTTCGAAGTGAGTGCCATTTGTTGTGTAATGCCCCCGACTTTTCAAAGATATGCTAAGCATTTTTAGCTCCAGAAAGAACTTTAGGGTTTATGGATGACCCCATACCGGTAGGTCATGATATTCCGTCTGATGAATCGGGCAACTTTCCTGGCATTAAGGGTTTGGAAAGACTCGGCTTCTACCCATTTGGTGAAGTAGTCGATGGCCACTAGTATAAATTCATGGCCGTTGCTGGCTTTGGGTGAAATCTTCCCAATGATGTCAATTCTCCAGGTCGCGAAAGGCCAGGGAGCAGTCATGTTGTACAATTCTTTCGGAGGAAGTTTATGAAATTTAGCATAGATTTGGCACTTGTGGCAACGGCGTACGTGATTAACGCAGTCGTTCTGTAGGGTAGACCAGTAATAGCCTTGTATGATGATCTTGCGAGCAAGTGTATGTCCAAATTCAAACAATTGCTCATGTGAGGTCCACAATCGCCCCCGTGTATCTGATCCATCACTTTGACGGATTCTTCTTCAGTGACACATTAGAGATGGGTCCCGTCGTATTTCCTCTTATATAGCCTTCCGGCACAAAGTATGAACCTTGATGCTAATCTCCTGAGTGTGACCCGTGTTCTCTTGTCTGTTTGCTCGGGATACTGGTGATTTTTCAACAGGTTCCAGATGTCATAAAACCAAGCGGTTGAGTCCCCATTCTCTTCATTCTCTACTTCAAGGGCAATGCAGTGTGCTGGTCTTGATCTCCTCCATACTGTAAGAGTTATTTCTTCTATCCCCTCCGGGATATCGATCAAAGCCCAATAGAGGCCAGGGTCGCTAGTGCGTCAGCAAAACTGTTTTGTGACCTGATGGGACATAGTGAAACTCCGAGTGCTCAAATCTTTCTGTGACATCTTCTAGCCGGGTAAGGTAAGAGACTAATTTTTCATCTCTGATCTTCCATTCCTTCAGAACTTGGTAGACCACTAATGCTGAATCTCTGTATACCTGTATTCTTTTTATACCCATTTGGAGCGCGATCTCTAACCCGATTATACAGGCTTCATACTCGGCCATGTTGTTGGTGTAGAAGAAGTCTAGACGATACGATATCGGGGAGTGAGTTTGGTCTGGAGAGACTAATAGGATGCCTATCCCGTTTCCATTTTGGTTGACGGCCCCGTCAAAGTATAATTTCCAGTCTTCATCGATCTCGACATTCATGATGGTTTCGTCCGGGAATTCGTCTTCTTCTAGCATGTCCCCCAATATCGGATTGTGGGCTAGGTAATCAGCTATGATCTTGCCTTTGACTGCCTTTTGAGTCACGTAGGTGATGTCGAATTCAGAGAGCAAGAATAACCATTTTGCCATACGGTTCGAGAGAGCTGGTTTCTCGAAGAGGTATTTTAATGTATCAATTCGTGATGCCTGGATGACCGAGAAAGCCAGCATGTAATGCCGTAATTTCTACGTTACCCAGATGAGAGCGGTGCATGATTTCTCTAACGGCGTGTAATTTATCTCAAATGGGGATAATTTCTTGCTAATGTAGTAAATGGCCTGCTCTTTTCGTGTATCGGTCAGATGTTGGGCAAGCATGGCCCCCGCAGCCGAATCGATGACGGTCAAATATAGAATTAGTGGTAGTCCGGTCTGTGACGGGGCTAACATTGGGGGTTTGGAGAGGTAGTCTTTTATTCTATCAAAAGCTTCCTGGCACTGATCGTCCCATGCTCCTGGTGATGACTTCCTTAGGAGTTTGAAGATGGGTTCGCAAGTTTGAGTGAGCTGAGAGATGAACCTGCTGATGTACTGCAGATTACCCAAAAATCCTCGAACTTCCTTCTCAGTACGAGGCTCGGGCATGTCTCGGATAGCTCGGACTTTGGCAGGGTCTACCTCGATTCCCTTTTTACTGACGACATAGCACATGAGTTTTCTTTTGGTTACCCCGAGCACACATTTCTGCGGATTGAGTCTCATCTGATACTGGCGGTACACATTTTTGCCGATCAAAAAAGGCTCGCAAGGTTGGTACATGGCCTTCCCTCTCCTTCGACTTGATTATCATGTCGTCCACATACACCTCTACTTCTTTGTGAATCATGTCGTGGAAGATAGCTGTTGCTGCCCTCTGATATGTTGCTCCGGCATTTGAAAAATCTTCAGCCCGAATGGCATAACGGTGTAGCAGTATGTTCCCCATGGTGTGATGAATGCTTTTTTCACCTGGTGATCCGGGTGCATCTTGATCTAATTATATCCGACGAAACCATCTATGAATGACTTCAGGGCATGGTTGGCGGTATTATCCACTATCAAATCAATGTTGGGTAATGGAAAATCGTCTTTCAGGTAAGCTTTATTGAGATCTAGGTAATCTACGCACATGCGGACTTTCCCATTCGCTTTGAGGACGGGTACAATGTTGGCTAACCATGAAGGGTACTCGATTACCCGCAAGAACCCACACTTAGTTATTTCATCACTTCTTCTTTGGAGATACTTTCAGGGACCATTCTGGCGTAAGTTTCCTCAACTTCTGTTTGACGGGCTTAAAAATTCTGGCTTGGTGTTTATCTTGTGCATGACTATCTAAAAATAAAAAAAGGCTGTTCAAACCTGGCATATCTTTATAAGACCAGGCGAAGACATCCACGTACTCTTTGAAATTGAAAACAGAGTTTGTGGGAATTCCTCTCTTTCTGTCTCACTTAGACTTGCCCCAATACGGACCTCTTTTCTTCCATCTTCTGTCTCGAGGTTAATCACGAGAGTGTCTCCTTCATCTCTCTGTATACGCTGCTCCTCCCGTTCAGGGTGTTAGTTCAGTCTTTCCAACTCTATATAAGCAATTATAGCATTAAAATCAACAGGATAATGCGAAACAGAGTTTTCTTCATTGATAATAGTGCTTACTGGTATAAGTTTAAAGAGTAAATCTAGGAGTGACTCCTCTCTAGCCTTACCCTCACTCTTATCTCTCACCCTTACAATTTCACTATTTCTCCCCTTTTCTTGGTAATTCGGATAAGCGTATATCAAGTGTACAGCGTCGTCTCTTGGCTCGTCATCCCCTAGAGCCATGATGTCGAAGAGATCTCCGATCATTTCTTCCTTTTCATCCTCCTTGTCTTCATTTTCTTCTTTCGCCCCGATCGTCAATTTGGTAGAGAAACTGTGTATAATGTTTTCCTTGATATAAAGGTCCTCTTCACAGAAGATTTCCCATCTTGGAAGGTTCTCTCCGTCGCTATTTCTCCAAGGCTCTTGAAAGTCGCAAAAGGGGAAGTCCTCTCCTTCTTTGACGAAAAACCCATTCAGAGAGCTAAAACTTGGATACTGATGCCCTCGGCTCCTTTTCTCTTGGTTGTCTTCTTCGGTGTGTTGGTACCCAAACCTTCCCTTTCGTACCTCGTTACCTGTTCCAGGCTTGAAGTAATCCCGGCTGTCCCATTCCCAGACTGGCTCCAGGTAAGTATTTCATCATTCTCAGCATTTTTGTGATCCTGGTGCTGAGACCAGGGATATTGTCAGGGGGTAGATACTCGATTCTCTGGGTGGTGAGAGCTTGTACCTGAGGCTCGTAAGAAAAGCCTCCTAGTTGTATGCTTTGGCTCCCGATGCCCAAAACGGGTAATTCCAGATCTACCAAGGTCCTCTCAGGATCTCCTTGGATGGTGATTATATTTTCTTTGAACGGTATCATGATCTTCTGGTGTAAGGAGGAGGGGAGTGTTCCTACGTCATGTAGCCATGCTCTTCCCAATAGGAGGTTGAAACTGGAGGGAATGTCTATGATTTGGAAATCGGCTGGAAAGTTTCCGGGACCAACTATGAGATCTAGCTTTAGGGAACCCAGAACGGCCCTTCTGGTGTTGTCATAGGCTCTAACAGTCACAGTTGAGGGGTAAAGTTCTGAGTCTAAGATACCCAGACATCTGGCGGTCTTCAGGGGACAGACGTTTATAGTTGACCTGTTATCGATGAGGACATGCGGCAGGATTTTTCCTCGCGTCCGGACAGTAATATGGAGGGCCAGACTGTGTTTCCTTCCCAATGGAGATAAGTCTTCATCTGAAAATGATAGACTTCTTTAGATTGTGAGGGACCCGATCATGTTGGGCAGTTGTTCTGGTGTGGATTCGGGTGATATGACGGCCTCGTCTAAGAGTTTGATGAAGGCGGTCCTGTGAGGTTTGGAGGCAACCAGGAGGCCCCAAATGGTGATGTGTGCCTGGATTTTCTTCAACTGTTCCAGTACCCGATCTTCTCCTACTTCTTTAGGAGGAGGTGATTTCTCGGCGTCCATCGGCGGTGGCTGATATACCCTTCCTGAACGAGTAATTTGTTGTATCCAAAGAGATGCTGGGTCTAATCCTTCTGGGTTTTCTGATGACTCTGGCTCTGCCGACCAACTGAAAGTTTCGGGGGAGGTTTCTGTCATACAGATTGTCTCATTGGGGGGCCTCAGGGCTTCCACGGCTGTTTTTTCTTATCATGGGTCCATCCTATCCCAGATTTTCTGTGATTAGTTGTTATTGTGAATGATTGTGGGATCCCCTGATTTGCCTTTCCTAAACCCTGCCCGGGTAAGAAGTTCATTTTAGCCATCCATTGGTCAATTATCGGATTGAGGCCTGGGGCAACTTGAGCCTTTGCTGGCAATACAACGGGTGCCTTATAGGCTGGGTCATCCCGAATGAGTCCTACGGGATCAAAGCCTTCCTCATCAGTGGTCAAGGCGTTAATTCCCGCAGGTGGAGCATGGTTGGGAAGGGGATTGTCGGTAACATTGGGCTCGCCGGGTGCGGGAATGGTTCCGGCTTCAATGAGGTCCTGGATACGATGGCAAAGAGCCAAGCAGCGTTCCGTGTCATGGCCCGCTACTTGATGGTATGCACAATTCTCATTCATTCTCCAAGTGCTGGGAATAGGGTTTGGTGGGGGGCGTGGGTTGAGTGGGGTGATCAATCCCTGCCTTTCGGAGTAGTTCCAGGCTTTTGACCAGGGTACTGGAAAAGGGTGCAGAAGTTTCTCCTTTTCTTGGCCTCGGTATTTGAAGAGTCTCCTTGTGCAGGCCAGCTCATCGGAGGGGCTTGTTGTGACTGTTGGAATAGGTTTTGTTGATATCAGTACGAGCTTAGTTGATTCACAGCTGGAGTGGCTATCTTTCTCCCGGTGTATGAGGCTTTCTTGGTATCAGTCTCTGCCTTCTTGGCCAATTCTTCCTCTACTTGTGACCCCATACTCAACAGGGCTCTGAAGTGTGGGAATACATGTTTTCCCATGCAACTCAGTACAGCTGGAGTGAAATTCTTCTGTATGATCTCCAACTGTTCTTTTTCATCGGGCCATTTGGACATTTGGGAGGCCATCTCTCTCCAGCGTGTGATGAAATCGCTGAAGCTTTCTTTCTCACCTTGCTTGGCCATTTCCAGGTGTTTACGGGTAATTTCCAATTCCTCGTTAGACCCGTATTTGGTCATGAACTCCTTGACGATATCTCCCCAAGTTTTTGTGTGGTGTCTCTCCAAATCGAAAAACCATCTCAGGGCGGCCCCCGTGAGAGTCATGTGAAAGACCTGAGCCAGCTCAGGCTCTCCACAATCGGACACTTACATAGATCTGATGTAGGATTGGAGATGAGTTTTCGGGGGCGTGGTTCCTGTGAATTTGGTGATGGAAGGGAGTTTGAATCCCTAAGGTAATCTTGCTTCTAGGTAGAGGGAGAAGGCATTCATATCTGTGATCTCGTCTGCCCCTTTTATCAGAGAAATCCCCCTTTGCAGAACCTTCATCTGCTCTTTCAGTTTCTTCATTTCTTCTCTTTCTCTTGACACCTCGTCAGGCTGTTCCCGAGCTATAATCGATTCTGCATATATTGCCCGAAGTCGGTTGATGTTTGGGTACTCATTAGGAGGGGCTACTGGGGCCGGTGGTGGAATAGGTCTTGCGGCGACTTGTGGCCATGGTTGGTATTGGGGATCAAGGCCTTGCTGAGGTTGTGGCCAGATGATGGGTGGCTCTTGTTGTTGGGAAGTGGGGCCTGAATCCGGGGCCCATTGATTTTGATTGTTGGGATCAGTCTGAATGGGACCGGCCATGACGGGGCCTGTTGGTGGTGGATTGGTTCCTTGGACTGGGGGAAGTACTTGCGATGACTGCCCTTGATTCTGATCTCGATTCGGTGGTAGCCGTTCAAACCATGGTGGTGCGGCCCGTCCGGCTAACAATTCTTCTACTCGGACTCGGGTACTCTGTTGCTCGCTCGTGAGGTTTGCTAGATTCATGCTGACGGTCATTAGGAAACGATGCATCTCTGCTAAAGTAGGCTGAGTTGCAGATGCCTCGGTAGGCTCTGATCTGTCTCTTGATTCTTGCGTCCATCGGCCATTTCAGGTGTACTTGGTCTTACTAGTCTTCCGGTATGATCTCGATTGGCCCAACCTTCCAGTCTGTCGTCGTATTACGGCTGTAGACGAAACCACGTGACGAAGATGAAGGAAGACTACGATGTGACTCGATTTTTGCCAAAAGAACCACTAAAAATCGCCGAGGAAAGACTCGGATTTTAAAAAGGTGTTGTAAAGTAAGCCGTAAGGTGGTACATCCCCTACGGTTGTTTGACAAGTGGTTTTAGCCGACTCGATCTTATATGCAGCGCAGGTGTACGAACGGTTAAGGCTTCAGGCTCCTTCCTTTTTGGCAAGACCTTGCGATATACCCTAGGGGCGGGTACATGCAAGAGCCTTTTAATATACTTCCCGGGTACATGAGTGTTCTCGTCACTCGATATACCTCGGGGGCGTACTTGGCCAAGGAGAGTGGAAGTAAATGCTTTCTGTTTATGTTGGCCCAAGCAAGCCAACTCCCTACTCATTTATAATACTTTCGAGGGTTTGGGGTAAATTCACACTCGTAGAGCCAATGCATGATTTGTGAAAGTGTGTGTAAAGTTCGAAAGGTTGGTTTCACAAATATCATTATCTTTATTACGTATTTTTTAAAAACTCCCATTTTTAGAAAAAAGTTTATTCTCAATCAATTAACATTACTAGGGAAAGCAGTAAAAGTAAGTATTCAACAGATAAACAAAAGTCCACAATTAACGACTCTAATTTTCGAACAGTCCCCAATAGAGTCGCCACTGTGAGAATCCGCAAATGCGACTCCCGGGTCTCGTCCCCGTTGTTGGGCGTCTGAAACGTCGGAACGGATTCCGTCGTTCATATTGCTGGAGTATCTTGGAAGATGGTTCACATCAGGTGTTCCTATGTTCTATTTCTAGATGCAAGAAGGTTTGTAACACCCCCGCCTTAATTTACAGGACAACACCCGTAATTAAGACCTGGAGTGCTACTAACCCATCTTAGATTGACTAAAATGGGTATATATGTGAATGCACAAAGAAATTCAGATAGTAATATCATGCTCGTTAAACAACAGCTTTAATATCATGCTGAAAACGATAGTACTGTACATAAACATGCATACATGCATATAGTCGTTACACAAAAACCAATCAAGTAAGTCCAAACTAATGTATATCATTTCGGGCTAGCCGAGACTTCCCGTGGGGACGTATACATGACAAAAGTACATCTGTATCAGAGCCACTAACTCGTTCCCGATCCCGTGGCGTCCCTGTCCTAATTGGACTCCTGGATACCTGTAGAGTTTTAGAAAAATGGGGTGAGCCTGTCGCCCAGTAGGGGAAAGAAAAAGGGAACAACTTTGAAACCATTTATTAATTCGTTACTTTAAACAAAGTAAACATTTCCATAATATAAATCAAACATGATTGGTAACTTGTCATAATTTCAAAAAACCATGCATGCTCATGCTTATGCAGGTTATCTCCCTTGTGTCAACCGTTACATCGAATCAGTAGAATATGAGTGAGCTAAGATATCAAATGATGTGACTCCGCCTGTCCAAGACCATAGCCAGTCCTTATCAGGAATTATAACTGTAACAATAACCGTGGGCCTGACCGCCCCGCCAGAAGATCAATCCATGAACATTTATAACATGGGCCTGACCGCCCTCAAGAGACATAAGATCGAGATCATGATATGGCCTCTCCGTCTCGGGTGAATATCGACAGATAACAACAATTTGGACCACAGTCCACCATAGCACTTCAATATCTCATTTTTATATCAATCAGAACATTAGTGCCTTGCCGTTGTCTAGATTTCCGGACTGCTCACCGCTGGCTCTAGACAGCCGACGACTTGCTGACCCCCCGGAGGTTTAGGGCTTTTCAACCCAAGGGCACCAGGCCCTGCCTATTTTCCATACCGGCAAGCACTAACCCCAATTATTCCCCTTCACCGACGGAAGGCCCAAACATAGATACTGATAACCGTGGGTAACACCCCATCATATAACATAGCCAAAGAATATATCTCCCTACGAATGAAAAACTCCCGAAGAGATAATTTTCACACCATATGTCATAAGGAGGCTCTAAACTTGCCAAGATATCCTCGAGATGCCGAGTTGACACAATAATGATGCAAACATGCACAACATGCTCTAAATACAAATTAGAAACAACATATGCCATATAAACTTCATCGGATCTCATACGTGTCCCTTGGTGCATACCAAAACCGTTTACTAGTTCAATCATATCAACTAGACACATATACACCCGAGGGATAACTCGTAGAGATCAAATACTACGTGAGAATCGAGTTTATTTGGCATATATCGCTTTGTATCATTGAATCATAGCCTAATCCTGCGCAACGTATGTATATCAAGTGATATAATCAATCATGTTAACATACATGTATAAAATCATCCATGTATAGCTAATAACAAGAGATATGCGGTTTATATATCACATATATGTAAAATCATCCATTTATGGTTGAAATAAAATCATATTATCAAGGTTAGAGAAGATATAACCCCTACCTCAACTGTATAGACCAAAAGAGGAAAGAAAGTTATAAACCGAAGTCCTGTTCGGTGAAATCCTCAAGCTCTCGTCTCACCGCGTTCCTAACATAGCCAAATCCTCGAATTAATAAAGTATAAACCCAACCCAAGTAGCCCAAGCTCATGCCTGAGCTTCTATAGAAGAAAACTAAGGTAGAAGATGATGAATAGTACCTTAGAGATGGGTTTAGATGATTTCAAGCTTGAATCTTCGATCGTAGATGAAAGATGCGTAGAAATCTTTCTCTTTCTCACTCTAGAACCCTCTTGAACTCCCTAGAGGAGTGTGGAAGAGTGTGTGTCGAAGTTGGGTTGGAAAATGATAAAAAATGACTTAAAAACGTGCTTAAGTCGGTGGAAACAGTTAACTGGCGGACCGGTATGCCAAATACCGAATACCGGTCCGCGGAGCACAAATTTCCCAAAAATTTGGTGCCGGACCGGTATTCCAAAAACACCATACCGGTCCGCGCTTTAAGTTTTTGGCGCTAAAGCACTGTTTTTGTTTTGGCCATAACTTTTGACTCAAAACTCTGATTGATGCGTTCTTTATGTCCACGGAAAGGTATTTCAAAGATCTACAACTTCCTAGATGGAAGTTTTCCTAAATTATGGACCAATAATTCCCAAAAATTCACCGAAGACAGCACTCTGCCAAAGCGCTACCGAATGACCAGAATTTTGTAATGGGCCTACTTTGCACCCTGTTTTGGTCAACGAGGAATGCGAATTGGACTTCGGCCAAAAGTCGAAAGTTGTAGAATGGCATAAATACTATACACCTGCGTGAACGGAACATTAATAGAATAAGTAACGAAGAAATTACGATAGCTCAAAATTGGCCAAAATTAACGAATCACGAAGAATTAAAACTTCCCATTTACCAACCAAAATCGATTCGGACCACCCGAATCACCCAACGATCACTCACATGAGTAAAAATAAGCTAATATAACATAATTTAAAGCAAATTAAAATACGGGGTGCTACAATCTCCCCCACTAATAAAAATTTCGTCCTCGAAATTTTCAATAGCATTCCTCAAGTAAATAACTTGAGACACTAATCATAAATCTCGGTTTCCAATCATTATATCTCTTTTGGTCACATGCCAAGTACCACCACTACCCATCCGTGCCTCACCTCACCCATGTCCTCATACTGGACATCTAAAAGGGCCTGTTGGACTGTTGGCAAATCCCCGGTAGGTGTACTTAACCATGCACCAATCAATCCTCATTGGCACTTAGCCAACTCATATACAACAAACAAGGCCGACACAAATATCACGTAACCAATAAATAAGGAACAACAATAAAGATACAAGAACAAGGACAACAAGGAGTGCTCTAGAACTCAATACTAGTGATAATGACCCATAATTAGTCTCATCTGTTTTGTCCTTATGTCAAGCCATTGTAAGTCCCAAATAAGTTTACCTCCACCCAAAGGTTTCCACAATATACCCAATTGTCAAATCCCTTGACGAGTCAACATTAAAGAATAAAACCATAATTCCCATAGTATAACAATCCCATCCAATGGATACACATACAGTAAAACTTATCCAATTACAGACATTCTTCCAGACTTTCCGTAAGTCTATATAAAATTATCATTAATTCACGATTAATCTACATACCAAAGGTATTTACTTATACGAGATATACATTGTCTATCCATTGGTACCTAACATACCAAGTCATCTCTTTCTTTAGTACATATTTGGAAAAATTACACGAACACCATTACCGCACAACATGTGAGAAACTCATAGAATCCAAACTTAATGTCCTACGATGACTCGGAGGACTTTCTCAAATTTAACAAAGATATACGTAACGGATGTCAAATTCAGACTTCTAGGAAACAATTCCTTCGATTCCTCTAGCCAAGGATTTTCATAGAATTTAACTTGTCAGGAAGATAGGTAAGTTCATAAGTTGTTAACAACCCAAAAATGAATGATATCATATCCTTCCACACAAGGAAACATAATAAAAGAAAACTCCAATATAGATATCCCAAGTCAAAATTTAGGAACTGAAAGATCCATAAAAGGTTTGGAAATATTTCTGCATTCCCATTTATCTCTCCAATATGCCCAAAAAGATATAAGGTCACCCTTTCATATCATGCAAGGGATCTTCATAACAAGGGATACCATAAAAACAAGGAATAGTTGAGATTCATTCCATAACAATAAGCTTAATTCAACTTCCTTTACTACAATAGGTAAACTATAAATAATCCACAATTTTAACTTGTAAACTTTTAGACAATATCTCCTTCCAAATAAAAGTTTTACGACAAACGAAGAAGAAATCATATACCTCGACATTCTCGTAAAGAATTTGAGATACCCTTAACTTACACCACTACACTTATCACATACTCAAATACAATTCTTACAGGAATTAACTTCTTGGCACCCAAGTGTAAATGAGTATAAAGACCCTTAACTCCAATTTAAAGAAACCATAATTATATGCCCATTAAATCCCAATCTATTTTCCACATTTCAACATCTCATGGATTTCATGGCACAACGATATTAACATCCATAAGTATAAATCGAACAATTTCTAAACGTTTACGTCACCCGAAATCATACACTGAATTGTATTATTGATCATTTATAGATTTAACCAAAAATTTCACTATGTAATGGAGGAAAAATCATATTAGCTTATATCATAATACAAGATGATTTTCGATTACCATGAAATTCCTTAACGTTAGTTAAGTATCCGATCCAATTCAATAGTCTCTCCACACAATCGACTTCCGTACCAAAAATGTCGTACAAGATCATGTATCAGATCAAGAATTACAAGTACTCTATATATCCTATTTCCCTATATCCAAAAACTCAAAATATCCATAGCAACCGAATCAAGATCATATATAAAGGATAGTACTTTATATCCACAGCAAGTTCCACAACCCATAAATGGAAATCCAAAACAATCAAAATACAGAAGTGTATATGCTACACGATTCTTATCTAAGAATTCTCCAAAATGTCACATCAAAATAGTTTCCACAATTGATCACACTTGATCCACATTAATAGTTTCACACTATCACAAAATATGACCATCATCTATCCAACATCTCAATTTATCCCAAAAGTTTCAAACCATGTGTGAAAAGGTACCGCCGAAATCATTATAAACATCATAAACTTCCTGATATAACCGACCACCATATCATATAAGATACAATATATATACTTATGTAATGCAAACCAATATATAATATGCCTGCGAAATTTATCTGCCGATTCTATATATTTACCATAAGAAGAAACAATTATATTATGAACGTCCTATTCTCCCATATACTGAACACCTTACCTCATGTAGTTTAATAGACGATTAAGAAGGAAATCAACTTCTTAATTCCTAAAAGCTAAATGGAGTATGCGACTCTTTACCAGTCCCTTATAGATATTGATCTATACTATCCAGAAGAACCTTCTTTTCCTATAAACCATAAGAATGAATACTCCCTTCTATCATGACCGTATTACCAGCATCTACAACTATCCTTTGCCTTAATCCATCCCTCATGACTTATAAGATCCTTATCTCGTCGTACTCTAGGATGATTAATCATTTTGACTAATTTCCGTGCCACCTGTCAGGTTACTTCAAAAGTTTCTATTGACGAAGAAAGCTAGACCTTTATTCCAAATTACATCTGGTCTCCTCTTCTCAGGAGACTAACCAAAATCACACGAGGTAGAAATTCAATCCAAAAATAACACAAACAGAACAATCTTGAGAAATAATGAGCGGACAGTGTGACGGAGCTAGAACATGTTAACTTATCATCAAGATAAGGATCCTACCTTTCTCACATGGGACACACATCAAGATACAAAAGAACTTCAACATGATAAACCCACATCATGTGGTATCAAACCCTCAAGGATATAATGCAACACCAAAACTCCAAAGGAGTTCAACCACAAAACATAGGCATCAATAACCGCAAAAATCGAAATCAGCAAAAGAACAACTTGCCACACCATGTGGACTAACAAGCTCAAGATAAGCTGTAAGATACAAAACCATCCTCAGGAATACACATATCACAATTACCGATCGATACCGGAATAACAATCGAGAATCATAACACTTTTCGTCCCCATCAAGCCCAAGTAATCGTGAACCTATGCTCTGATACCAATTTGTAACACCCCCGCCTTAATTTACAGGACAACACCCGTAATTAAGACCTGGAGTGCTACTAACCCATCTTAGATTGACTAAAATGGGTATATATGTGAATGCACAAAGAAATTAAGATAGTAATATCATGCTCATTAAACAACAGCTTTAATATCATGCTGAAAACGATAGTACTGTACATAAACATGCATACATGCATATAGTCGTTACACAAAAACCAATCAAGTAAGTCCAAACTAATGTATATCATTTCGGGCTAGCCGAGACTGCCCGTGGGGACGTATACATGACAAAAGTACACCTGTATCAGAGCCACTAACTCGTTCCCGATCCCGTGGCGTCCCTGTCCTAATTGGACTCCTGGATACCTGTAGAGTTTTAGAAAAATGGGGTGAGCCTGTCGCCCAGTAGGGGAAAGAAAAAGGGAACAACTTTGAAAACATTTATTAATTCGTTACTTTAAACAAAGTAAACATTTCCATAATATAATTCAAACATGATTGGTAACTTGTCATAATTTCACAAAACCATGCATGCTCATGCTTATGCAGGTTACCTCCCTTGTGTCAACCGTTACATCGAATCAATAGAATATGAGTGAGCTAAGATATCAAATGATGTGACTCCGCCTGTCCAAGACCATAGCCAGTCCTTATCAGGAATTATAACTGTAACAATAACCGTGGGCCTGACCGCCCCGCCAGAAGATCAATCCATGAACATTTATAACATGGGCCTGACCGCCCTCAAGAGACATAAGATCGAGATCATGATATGGCCTCTTCGTCTCAGGTGAATATCGACGGATAATAACAATTTGGACCACAGTCCACCATAGCACTTCAATGTCTCATTTTTATATCAATCAGAACATTAGTGCCTTGCCGTTGTCTAGATTTCCGGACTGTTCACCGCTGGCTCTAGACAGCCGACGACTTGCTGACCCCCTGGAGGTTTAGGGCTTTTCAACCCAAGGGCACCAGGCCCTGCCTATTTTCCATACCGGCAAGCACTAACCCCAATTATTCCCCTTCACCGACGGAAGGCCCAAACATAGATACTGATAACCGTGGGTAACACCCCATCATATAACATAGCCAAGAATATATCTCCATACAAATGAAGAACTCCCGAAGAGATAATTTTCACACCATATGTCATAAGGAGGCTCCAAACTTGCCAAGATATCCTCGAGATGCCGGGTTGACACAATAATGATGCAAACATGCACAACATGCTCTAAATACAAATTAGAAACAACATATGCCATATAAACTTCATCGGATCTCATACGTGTCCCCTGGTGCATACCAAAACCGTTTACTAGTTCAATCATATCAACTAGACACATATACACCCGAGGGATAACCCGTAGAGATCAAATACTACGTGAGAATCGAGTTTATTTGGCATATATCGCTTTGTATCATTGAATCATAGCTTAATCATGCGCAACGTATGTATATCAAGTGATATAATCAATCATGTTAACATACATGTATAAAATCATCCATGTATAGCTAATAACAAGAGATATGCGGTTTATATATCACATATATGTAAAATCATCCATTTATGGTTGAAATAAAATCATATTATCAAGCTTAGAGAAGATATAACCCCTACCTCAAGTGTATAGACCAAAAGAGGAAAGAAAGTTATAAACCGAAGACCCGTTCGGTGAAATCCTCAAGCTCTCGTCTCATCGCGTTCCTAACATAGCCAAATCCTCGAATTAATAGAGTATAAACCTAACCCAAGTAGCCCAAGCTCATGCCTGAGCTTCTATAGAAGAAAACTAAGGTAGAAGATGATGAATAGTACCTTAGAGATGGGTTTAGATGATTTCAAGCTTGAATCTTCGATCGTGGATGAAAGATGCGTAGAAATCTTTCTCTTTCTCACTCTAGAACCCTCTAGAACTCCCTAGAGGAGTGTGGAAGAGTGTGTGTCGAAGTTGGGTTGGAAAATGATAAAAATGACTTAAAAACGTGCTTAAGTCGGTGGAAACAGTTAACTGGCGGACCGGTATGCCAAATACCGAATACCGGTCTGCGGAGCACAAATTTCCCAAAAATTTGGTGCCGGAACGGTATTCCAAAAACACCATACCGGTCCGCGCTTTAAGTTTTTGGCGCTGAAGCACTGTTTTTGTTTTGGCCATAACTTTTCGCTCGAAACTCCGATTGATGCGTTCTTTATGTCCACGGAAAGGTATTTCAAAGATCTACAACTTCCTAGATGGAAGTTTTCCCAAATTATGGACCAATAATTCCCAGAAATTCACCGAAGACAGCACTCTGCCAAAGCGCTACCGAATGACCAGAATTTTGTAATGGGCCTACTTTGCACCCTGTTTTGGTCAACGAGGAATGCGAATTGGACTTCGGCCAAAACACGAAAGTTGTAGAATGGCATAAATACTATACACCCGCTTGAACGGAACATTAATAGAATAAGTAACGAAGAAATTACGATAGCTCAAAATTGGCCAAAATTAACGAATCACGAAGAATCAAAACATCCCATTTACCAACCAAAATCGATTCGGACCACCCGAATCACCCAACGATCACTCACATGAGTAAAAATAAGCTAATATAACATAATTTAAAGAAAATTAAAATACGGGGTGCTACAATCTCCCCCACTAATAAAAATTTCGTCCTCGAAATTTTCAATAGCATTCCTCAAGTAAATAACTTGAGACACTAATCATAAATCTCGGTTTCCAATCATTATATATCTTTTGGTCACATGCCAAGTACCACCACTACCCATCCGTGCCTCACCTCACCCATGTCGTCATACTGGACATCTGATAAACGCATAATATTGTCATGCATAAGCTCTTTCCCAGAGTCGCATGACGCGTTTGTTGCTTTAATTATGCCTAATTATCCTCTTATCTCGAGATTAGTGTCTTGGCGAGTTTCGTATCTAACATCGTCCCGCTAGGTGTGCTTTTGTTGTGTTTCTATGTGTTTATAGGCATAGGATGCAATGGCCTTCGAATGATTGATCAAGCGCTAGTGAAAAGCTCGCAAAATGCTGATCTGAGGAATTTCCCAGAAGCATGATCGATCATGGGTTAACCATGATCGATCATGGTACAAACTGGCATTCAGGCAGAAGACCCCATGATCGATCATGGGTTGGCCATGATCGATCATGGCCCTTGCAACTTGGCCATTTCACACCCAAAATGGGCTATTTTAGTGGTTCAAGCTATTTTAGATATTTAGTTAGATATTTTGCAACCTTTTAATATATATTATTTCTCTTAGCTTCTTGGCTAAGAAATCTAAGTTTTTGTTCAAGTTCTAGAGAGAAGGGGAGCTAAAAACCTTGTAATTTCTTCTTCTTCTTGTAAGTTTACTTTGATTTTAAGAAATGAAGGCTTCTTCTATAATTCTTGTTTCGAGTATTATGGAGTAGTCTTTTACTAAGGTTACGGAGGTGAATCGCGATATAATATTCGGTGATTTATGGCTCAATCCATGTTTAAAGATTGAGAAATAGTTGTAAATCCTTTTCTTCTTCATTTCCTCCATTGTTACAAGCTTTCTAGGTTTATTCATAATAAATTAAGACTTTATATGCCTTGTATATTTAGTGCTTGGTTGTTAATGAACATACAACATATTTATATGGTCCTAGAAAGCTTGTAGTCTTTTTCCCCCATCCATGGAGCTTTTTCCCTCTTCATAGAATTTATGAATAGTTCTCAAAACTCCATAGATGGATTATAAATTTGTTTAGCTTATCTTTGATTCATTTATTGATATATTGAGTGCTTCTTACACTTTATGTGATACTTAGACTCTTTATTTTCTACCATAAGTGATAAATGATGAGATGACAAATTTATCCCATAGACTTCATTCCGTTCCATTGTTAGGATTCACTTTCTAATTTTCATTCTTTAAATCATGAGATTACCACACTTGCTTTATGTCAAATCTTTTAATGATGAGTTTGTCATACCTATCTCGGATTAGCTTCATTGGGAATGGGTTGCCTTGCTTCACACCCGTAGCTAAGAAGTAGGAATGATAACCTTGTCTATGGTGGAATGTTGTTTGTCTCTCTCTTGATATAGCTTCAACTCGGGAATGAGTCGCCTAGCGTCGCACCCTTTGCTATTGAGAGAAACACCAACATTCCCCATATCTTGAGAAACCTAGTGTTGTAATCTTTGTATGAGCTAGTGATCACCGTCTCTTAAATCGTAACTAACCACCACCTACCTTAGTGCTTTCTTATTAATTTTCACAACTGTTTTACATTTACGTTGTTCTACAACAAATCCAACTCACACAAAATCTGAAAACCACTTAATCCGTAATCCATTCCATTCCTTTTCACTTATCCCTGTGGTTCGACACTCGGACTTCCGAGACTATATTACAACTTGACGTGCCTGCACTTGGGCTATATCGCAACGCGCTATTTAAGCGGCGTCAAGTTTTTGGCGCCGTTGCCGGGGATAAGGCAAAAGGCGGATTCTAGGTTTTGTATAAAACCATTCTGTAAGTATTTCTCTCTATTTGATTAATTTATTTTTCTCCCTTATTTTCTGTTTTATTTTGTAGAGTTCCCAAGGAGCGATTCGAATCATTGTCCAAGCCCATGCAAGGGCGATTGTTCATGGATATTCGAATTAGCCCTCCCACATCTCCAAGAATGGCAAACCAAGGTAGAGCCGCGGATCACGAGAGCGATAATGAAGGGGAAGGTGCCAACAATGTTCCTCATGTTAGGACCATGAGAGACTACCTTCAACCGCCTCGGGCAACTTCGAATTCGTGCATTGTGCTTCCCGCTGGCCAAGCCGGAGCATTCTCTTTCAAACCGGGTATGCTTCAACATATCCCTTCTTTTCATGGTATGGAGTCGGAAAACCCATACTTGCACTTGAAAGACTTTGAAGAAGTCTGCTCCACATTTCGTGAGGCAAATATTAATGAGGATGTCATGCGTTTAAAGCTCTTTCCTTTCTCCCTAAAAGATAAAGGAAAAATTTGGCTAAATGCTTAAAGACCACAATCAATTCGGTCTTGGCAAGAACTTCAAGTGGAATTTCTAAAAAAATTCTTTCCCGTTCATAGAACCAATGCTTTAAGAAGGGCGATATCTAATTTTTCGCCAAAAGAAAATGAAACTTTTTATAAGTGTTGGGAAAGATACAAGGAACTTCTAAACGCATGCCCTCACCATGGTCACGAAACGTGGAGCCTTGTTAGTTTTTTCTATGAATCTCTCACCCCTGATATGCGTACGTTTGTTGAGACCATGTGTAATGGTCAATTCTTAAGTAAGAATCCCGATGAGGCTTTATTGTATTTTGATGAATTAGCGGAAGGTGCTCAAAATTGGAACACCTATTCCGAGGAATCCAAAGCAAAAACTCAAGGAAGGGGTGGGTTGTACCAAGTGTCTAATGAGGATGACATGGGTGCGAGGTTATTCCAATTGACTAAGAAAGTAGAGGCAATGGAAGCAAGTAAGTTTAAGGAGGTCAACGTAGTATCCTCGAGTCAGCTGTGTGTCATTTGTGAAAATTCAGGACACACTACCGAGGATTGTCCTACCATTCCCGCTTTCCGGGAAGTCCTCAAAAATCCCGCCCAAGTCAATGCTTTACACCAGTACAACCAAAACCGTAACCAAAACGATCCTTATTCTCAAAGGTACAATGAAGGATGGAAGAATCACCCCAATTTCAGTTGGGGAGGAAATCAAAGTCAGAACCACAACCAATATAATCAGAACCAAAGGCAACAACAACAACCTCAAAACTCTTTTGTTCCACCTCAGAATCAAAATCCCAACCAAAACTTGGAAGCTTTGTTGAGATCATTTGTGGACAAAACGGATCGTGATGTGGGTGAGTTAAAAAACTCAAATGTCTAAACTCACCACCGCCCTAGCTACCCAAGAGAAGGGAAAATTCCCCTCTCAACCTTTAGCGAATCCTAGAGGTCAAGTTCAAGTAGTAGAGGGAGGAGAGTCTAGCTCCAAGATAGAAGAACTCAAATCTATCACAATCTTGAGAAGTGGGAAGGAGGTAGACAAAACTATTGTTCCTAAAACCCCCAAGGTGGCGGACATAGTTAATCCCACGCATGTTGAGGAGTCGGAGGTTGAAAAAGTTGTGAGTGAAGAGAAGAAGAGAGAGGAAGAGAGACAAGGAAAGGAGGATCTCGAAAAGATCAAAAATGGGATCAAAGTCCCATTTCCGGAGAGATTGAACCAACCGTCCAAGTCTAATACCGAGATTTTGGATGTTTTTAGGCAAGTGAAAATCAACATTCCATTGCTTGACGCGGTCAAGCAAATACCTTCGTATGCTAAGTTCCTCAAGGACTTATGCACGACAAAACGAAGGTTGAATGTTAAGAAGAAGGCCTTTATGGCGGAGCAAGTGAGCTCCATCATGCAAGGCACGAGAGCCCCTAAGTTCAAGGACCCCGGTTGCCCCACAATTTCGTGTGTCATAGGAAATTGTAGGATCAAAAATGCTTTGCTAGATTTGGGAGCAAGTGTGAACGTACTCCCATATTCTGTATATCAACAATTGGGGTTGGGTGAGTTGAAACCCACGAGGGTTACTATTCAATTAGCGGACCGATCCGTTAAGATACCAAGAGGGATAGTCGAGGATGTGCTTGTTCAAATTGACAAGTTTTATTTTCCCGTTGACTTTATCATCCTCGACATGCAACCCGTGTCGAATCCCGCTAAGGAGATTCCAGTTATCCTTGGGCGACCATTTCTTGCTACTTCTAATGCCATAATAAATTGCAAGAATGGAATTGTGAAGTTAGCATTTGGAAACATGACTTTAGAGCTAAACGTGTTCTCTTTGAGCAATCAAAGAGACGACGATGATGATGAGGAAAGTGAACACGTGAACATGATAGAGTCATGTATCCAAGACCACTTTGTGGCAAATTTCGAATCGGAGTCAACGGAAGGTTATCTAACCACTTCCGATGAACCCGAGGATTGTATGCAAGTGTTTTCCTTGTGTGACAAACAGGTTGAGTTTTTGGAGAAAGAGGAAAACACACAATCTCCCACCAAAAAGCTTGAAGGAAAAATGGATCTCAAGCTATTGCCGAGCAATTTGAAGTATGCCTTTTTGGGAGCTTCAGATACCTTCCCAGTTATCATCTCGTCCGAACTTTCGGATGACCAAGAAGGAAGGTTAGTTCATTTGCTTGGTAAATATAAAAAAGCTTTTGGTTGGACTCTTGCCGACCTCCAAGGAATAAGCCC
Organism: Lonicera japonica; assembly: GCA_021464415.1. Taxonomy (NCBI): domain Eukaryota; kingdom Viridiplantae; phylum Streptophyta; class Magnoliopsida; order Dipsacales; family Caprifoliaceae; genus Lonicera; species Lonicera japonica. Next base: position 59,987 of record JAKCWG010000906.1, read on the forward strand.
TTTGATTTGTACACATAAAATTCACTTGGAGGATGGGGCAAAAACATCAAGGCAATTTCAACGCCGGTTGAATCCTAACATGCAAGAAGTGGTAAGGAACGAGGTGTTGAAATTATTGGATGCAAAGATCATCTATCCAATCTCGGATAGTAAATGGGTTAGTCCAACTCAAGTGGTACCGAAAAAATCGGGTCTTACGGTAGTCAAGAACGAATCAAACGAGTTGATTCCGCAAAGAGTCACCACCGGGTGGCGAATGTGTATTGACTACCGTAAACTCAATGAGGCTACTCGTAAAGATCATTTCCCCCTCCCCTTTTTGGATCAAACTCTAGAGAGGGTAGCGGGTCATGAATATTACTCTTTCCTCGATGGTTTTTCCGGGTACAATCAAATTGAGATTGACCTAGATGATCAAGAAAAAACCACCTTTACCTGTCCTTTTGGTACCTTCGCTTATCGAAGAATGCCCTTTGGTCTATGTAATGCACCGGCCACTTTCCAACGGTGCATGCTAAGTATCTTTAGCGATATGGTGGAAAGGACTTTGGAAGTTTTTATGGATGACTTTACCGTCTATGGTAAGTCATTCGACAATTGCTTGACTAACCTGGAACAGGTCCTGGAAAGATGCGTGGAAAAGCAATTGATATTGAATTGGGAGAAGTGCCATTTTATGGTCACCAAGGGAATCGTATTGGGGCACATCATTTCATCGGAAGGAATTGAAGTAGACAAAGCAAAGATCGAACTGATTTCTAAACTTCCTACACCCAAGAATGTAAAAGATGTCCGATCATTTCTGGGACATGCCGGGTTTTATAGGAGGTTCATCAAGAACTTCAGTTCCATCTCCAAGCCAATGTGTAATTTACTCCTCAAAGATGCACCATTTGAATGGGATGCCAAGTGCGAAGAAACTTTTGTCTCTCTAAAGCATATGCTCACCACTGCGCCGATTATGCAGACACCGGATTGGAGCTTACCTTTCGAGCTCATGTGTGATGCGAGCGATTATGCAGTTGGAGCGGTTCTTGGTCAACGGAAAGACAAGAAACCGGGTGTAATTTACTATGCAAGTAGGACTTTGAATGATGCACAAATGAATTACACCACGACAGAGAAAGAGCTCCTGGCAATTGTCTTCGCCTTGGACAAGTTTCGATCCTACTTGATAGGATCGCCCATCGTTGTCTTCACGGATCACGCGGCATTGAAGTACCTGTTCACAAAGAAGGATGCCAAGCCGCGACTTCTTAGATGTATACTCTTGTTGCAAGAATTTCATTTAAGCATCAAGGACAAAAAGAGAATCGAGAACGTGGTGGCCGATCATCTATCTCGACTCACTTTCACGAACAACACCGAAGAAAGCCCGATCCAAGACTCGTTTCCGGATGAGCAATTGTTAGCAATCTCAACACTCCCATGGTATGCAGACATCGTGAATTATCTGGTGACCGACAAGATACCGAAGTCATGGGTTGCGCAAGACAGAAAAAGGTTCTTGAGCGAAGTGGGTCGATTTTACTGGGATGAACTGTACCTATTTAAATATTGTGCGGATCAGATCATCCGACGGTGCATCCCAGACGAAGAAGTGGAGAGAGTTCTGTCCTTCTGCCATTCCGAAGCTTGCGGAGGACACTTTTCAGCAAAGAAGACAACCGCTAAGATTTTGCAAAGCGGATTGTACTGGCCGTCGCTCTTCAAGGACGCACAACGCTTCTGCAAAGCATGTCAGAGATGCCAAATGCTTGGAGGGATCTCCAAGAGGAATATGATGCCTCTCAACCCAATTCTGATGATCGAAATCTTCGACTGTTGGGGCATCGACTTTATGGGACCATTCCCATCCTCCTACGGTAACCTTTACATTTTAGTTGCCGTAGATTATGTTTCAAAATGGGTGGAAGCCCAAGCGTGCAAGAAAAACGACCACAAAGTGGTGATCCGATTTCTGAAAGAACACATTCTTGCACGTTTTGGCACCCCCAAGGCAATAATAAGCGATGGCGGTACTCACTTTTGCAATAAACCGTTTCAATCATTAATGCAAAAGTACGGTGTAAATCACAAAGTATCGCTCGCTTATCATCCTCAAACTAATGGTCAAGCCGAGTTGGCAAATAGGGAGATCAAACAGATTCTAGAGAAAACGGTAAACCCGAACCGCAAGGATTGGTCGTTAAGACTGACCGATGCACTTTGGGCTTACCGTACTGCGTACAAAACAACTCTAGATATGTCTCCCTATCGTATAATGTACGGAAAACCATGTCATTTGCCAGTAGAGTTGGAACACAAATCATACTGGGCAATTAAGATGGTTAATTGCGATTTGAAAAAAGCTGGGCTTGACCGTAAGTTGCAATTAGATGAAATAGAGGAGTTGAGAAGAGATGCATATGTCAATGCGAAGATAAATAAGGAACGTGCAAAAATTTTTCATGATAAATCCATTTTGAGAAAAGAATTTAAACTCGGGCACAAAGTTCTTGTTTATGATACTCGTCTGCATCTTTTCCCGGGAAAATTGAAGTCTCGATGGACCGGCCCATACGTTGTTCGACACGTATTTCCTTTTGGGGCTGTGGAAATTGAGGATCCCAAAACCGGCTTCGTGTTCAAAGTGAACGGTCAACGTCTTAAGCCGTTTTTGGAATTCCCACCTCGAGAGGAGTCCACCCCTCTCGAAGACCCGACCTATGCCTAACAAGCATGGGTTGATTTTGTAAATAATAGTTTTGTTAGTATTTTTGAGTTTCAGGAATTTCCATCGGAGAGTCGGGTGTGATTGGGAAAGTTTGAATCAAGTTGAGGGGAAGAATTGAGATGTAGAAGAGCAAAGCAGGCAAACAAAATTTTTCTGGCAGATTGATCCATGATCGATCATGCCCTCCCCATGATCGATCATGGGTGAAAATTTTCGAATGCAATTTGAAGCAAGATCGATCATGAGCAACCCATGATCGATCATGGAAAAAACACCATATGGGCAGAGCACAGCATGATCGATCATGGTCATACCATGATCGATCATTGTACAAATAATGGCTGGGCAGAGCAACCCATGATCGATCATGGGTTGGCCATGATCGATCATGGCCGCGACTTAAAACAGGGGAACCGTAAAATCTCGACCATTTCTCACTTCCTCTTCTCCCAAATCCATTTCGAGCTCTAGCCCTTTCTCCCCCATTCTTCCTAAATCTTCTCTAAACACCATTTCCATCCATCCCCACCTAGATTCAACCATCAAATCCCTCAATTTCCAACCCCAATCATCAAACCCATCTCAAAAATCCCCTTTTTCCCTCTCTCATCACCATTTTCGAGCCCTAGCAACTCAAAGCTTCAAATTCCTCCTCTCCACCTCCTCTAAAGCATAGTATTCCTCCATTATGTCTTCCTCCAACCCTCCCACTAAGCCGCTATCCATTGAAGCCGCGAGAGGCGGCTATCGCGGATTTCGGAGCCGTCAAGAATTTGAGTGGTGGAACTACGCCTTCAAGACGAGGACGGTAGTGATAGAGAGGCCGGTCTTCATCGGTACGCTGGACGATTTCCCCCAGCGAGCAACGTTTGAGCGGTATCCGGAATGGATTGACTACTTGCGTCAACCAGGTACTCAATGTAATCTCACCATTTGTCGTGAATTTATTGCAAGTTTGATTCAAGTTCCCGATACACCATATACATATGTTGCTCATGTTCGAGGCAGAACGGTTCCGTTTAACCTCGAAGTGTTGACTGAGATTACGGGAATCTCAGCTTTGCCACCTAATGCTCATGACCTCCCCTATTCGGACACTACCAACTATTTAGAGCCGAGGCCTAGCGATCTAGCCACATTTCTAGCCGGTGAACCCAGAGAATGAATTGGGAACCAATTCGATAGGAGCCACATACGTGAGGGATTTAGAACTCTTTGGCTGGTAATTGCCAACGCTTTGGACCCAACTTCCCATACCCAGCACCTTTACCCGTCTCAGGCTTATGTACTATACGCCATAGCAACGAACAAGCGCTGCTGCTTGTTGCGTCATATCAAAGGGTGAATAGCTTCCTTCAAGCTCCAATGAATGAGCAGTAATTTTGAAAATTTTCATAAGTGAGACCGCTGCCCCCCGTAGAGATGAAAACCGCCCTGAACTAATTTAGCGAAATTTCCAAGTAAAAGATAAAGAAAGTGCTTAGAATTGACAAATCTTTGAGCTTTTGTTTTTGAAAAAGTTCTCTCTTCCTTCTCGAATGATTATGACTCTTTGTGTTTATATTGAATTGCTTGAGTCAAAGTCTAGTATGTGAGCATTAGAGAATATGGGATTGTGTTCTAAAGGAGATAGGCGAATTAGATGATCATTCGAAAGTCCGTCGTTCTGGAAAATTGATAGTAATGCCTCTTGCTTTGCAAATTGAAACTTGAATCTTCATTCTCATCATTCATCATGATCAAACTTCTAATGTTTGTAGGTATCATTTATGAAAACCTTCACGAGATGCAACTCGTCTTCTTTGGGAACTTAGAAGTTAACAACTTTTTTTTGTATAGCATAGTGCTTTTGTAATTATATATTTTTGTCTTGCTAAGGGACTAGCAAGAGATAAGTTGAGGGGAGTTGATAAACGCATAATATTGTCATGCATAAGCTCTTTCCCAGAGTCGCATGACGCGTTTGTTGCTTTAATTATGCCTAATTATCCTCTTATCTCGAGATTAGTGTCTTGGCGAGTTTCGTATCTAACATCGTCCCGCTAGGTGTGCTTTTGTTGTGTTTCTATGTGTTTATAGGCATAGGATGCAATGGCCTTCGAATGATTGATCAAGCGCTAGTGAAAAGCTCGCAAAATGCTGATCTGAGGAATTTCCCAGAAGCATGATCGATCATGGGTTAACCATGATCGATCATGGTACAAACTGGCATTCAGGCAGAAGACCCCATGATCGATCATGGGTTGGCCATGATCGATCATGGCCCTTGCAACTTGGCCATTTCACACCCAAAATGGGCTATTTTAGTGGTTCAAGCTATTTTAGATATTTAGTTAGATATTTTGCAACCTTTTAATATATATTATTTCTCTTAGCTTCTTGGCTAAGAAATCTAAGTTTTTGTTCAAGTTCTAGAGAGAAGGGGGAGCTAAAAACCTTGTAATTTCTTCTTCTTCTTGTAAGTTTACTTTGATTTTAAGAAATGAAGGCTTCTTCTATAATTCTTGTTTCGAGTATTATGGAGTAGTCTTTTACTAAGGTTACGGAGGTGAATCGCGATATAATATTCGGTGATTTATGGCTCAATCCATGTTTAAAGATTGAGAAATAGTTGTAAATCCTTTTCTTCTTCATTTCCTCCATTGTTACAAGCTTTCTAGGTTTATTCATAATAAATTAAGACTTTATATGCCTTGTATATTTAGTGCTTGGTTGTTAATGAACATACAACATATTTATATGGTCCTAGAAAGCTTGTAGTCTTTTTCCCCCATCCATGGAGCTTTTTCCCTCTTCATAGAATTTATGAATAGTTCTCAAAACTCCATAGATGGATTATAAATTTGTTTAGCTTATCTTTGATTCATTTATTGATATATTGAGTGCTTCTTACACTTTATGTGATACTTAGACTCTTTATTTTCTACCATAAGTGATAAATGATGAGATGACAAATTTATCCCATAGACTTCATTCCGTTCCATTGTTAGGATTCACTTTCTAATTTTCATTCTTTAAATCATGAGATTACCACACTTGCTTTATGTCAAATCTTTTAATGATGAGTTTGTCATACCTATCTCGGATTAGCTTCATTGGGAATGGGTTGCCTTGCTTCACACCCGTAGCTAAGAAGTAGGAATGATAACCTTGTCTATGGTGGAATGTTGTTTGTCTCTCTCTTGATATAGCTTCAACTCGGGAATGAGTCGCCTAGCGTCGCACCCTTTGCTATTGAGAGAAACACCAACATTCCCTATATCTTGAGAAACCTAGTGTTGTAATCTTTGTATGAGCTAGTGATCACCGTCTCTTAAATCGTAACTAACCACCACCTACCTTAGTGCTTTCTTATTAATTTTCACAACTGTTTTACATTTACGTTGTTCTACAACAAATCCAACTCACACAAAATCTGAAAACCACTTAATCCGTAATCCATTCCATTCCTTTTCACTTATCCCTGTGGTTCGACACTCGGACTTCCGAGACTATATTACAACTTGACGTGCCTGCACTTGGGCTATATCGCAACGCGCTATTTAAGCGGCGTCAACATCTAAAAGGGCCTGTTGGACTGTTGGCAAATCCCCGGTAGGTGTACTTAACCATGCACCAATCAATCCTCATTGGCACTTAGCCAACTCATATACAACAAACAAGGCCAACACAAATATCACGTAACCAATAAATAAGGAACAACAATAAAGATACAAGAACAAGGACAACAAGGAGTGCTCTAGAACTCAATACTAGTGATAATGACCCATAATTAGTCTCATCTGTTTTGTCCTTATGTCAAGCCATTGTAAGTCCCAAATAAGTTTACCTCCACCCAAAGGTTTCCACAATATACCCAATTGTCAAATCCCTTGACGAGTCAACATTAAAGAATAAAACCATAATTCCCATAGTATAACAATCCCATCCAATGGATACACATACAGTAAAACTTATCCAATTACAGACATTCTTCCAGACTTTCCGTAAGTCTATATAAAATTATTATTAATTCACGATTAATCTACATACCAAAGGTTTTTACTTATACGAGATATACATTGTCTATCCATTGGTACCTAACATACCAAGTCATCTCTCTCCTTAGTACATATTTGGAAAAATTACACGAACACCATTACCGCACAACATGTGAGAAACTCATAGAATCCAAACTTAATGTCCTACGATGACTCGGAGGACTTTCTCAAATTTAACAAAGATATACGTAACGGATGTCAAATTCAGACTTCTAGGAAACAATTCCTTCGATTCCTCTAGCCAAGGATTTTCATAGAATTTAACTTGTCAGGAAGATAGGTAAGTTCATAAGTTGTTAACAACCCAAAAATGAATGATATCATATCCTTCCACACAAGGAAACATAATAGAAGAAAATTCCAATATAGATATCCCAAGTCAAAATTTAGGAACTGAAAGATCCATAAAAGGTTTGGAAATATTTCTGCATTCCCATTTATCTCTCCAATATGCCCAAAAAGATATAAGGTCACCCTTTCATATCATGCAAGGGATCTTCATAACAAGGGATACCATAAAAACAAGGAATAGTTGAGATTCATTCCATAACAATAAGCTTAATTCAACTTCCTTTACTACAATAGGTAAACTATAAATAATCCACAATTTTAACTTGTAAACTTTTAGACAATATCTCCTTCCAAATAAAAGTTTTACGACAAACGAAGAAGAAATCATATACCTCGACATTCTCGTAAAGAATTTGAGATACCCTTAACTTACACCACTACACTTATCACATACTCAAATACAATTCTTACAGGAATTAACTTCTTGGCACCCAAGTGTAAATGAGTATAAAGACCCTTAACCCCAATTTAAAGAAACCATAATTATATGCCCATTAAATCCCAATCTATTTTCCACATTTCAACATCTCATGGATTTCATGGCACAACGATATTAACATCCATAAGTATAAATCGAACAATTTCTAAACGTTTACGTCACCCGAAATCATACACTGAATTGTATTATTGATCATTTATAGATTTAACCAAAAATTTCACTATGTAATGGAGGAAAAATCATATTAGCTTATATCATAATACAAGATGATTTTCGATTACCATGAAATTCCTTAACGTTAGTTAAGTATCCGATCCAATTCAATAGTCTCTCCACACAATCGACTTCCGTACCAAAAATGTCGTACAAGATCATGTATCAGATCAAGAATTACAAGTACTCTATATATCCTATTTCCCTATATCCAAAAACTCAAAATATCCATAGCAACCGAATCAAGATCATATATAAAGGATAGTACTTTATATCCACAGCAAGTTCCACAACCCATAAATGGAAATCCAAAACAATCAAAATACAGAAGTGTATATGCTACACGATTCTTATCTAAGAATTCTCCAAAATGTCACATCAAAATAGTTTCCACAATTGATCACACTTGATCCACATTAATAGTTTCACACTATCACAAAATATGACCATCATCTATCCAACATCTCAATTTATCCCAAAAGTTTCAAACCATGTGTGAAAAGGTACCGCCGAAATCATTATAAACATCATAAACTTCCTGATATAACCGACCACCATATCATATAAGATACAATATATATACTTATGTAATGCAAACCAATATATAATATGCTTGCGAAATTTATCTGCCGATTCTATATATTTACCATAAGAAGAAACAATTATATTATGAACGTCCTATTCTCCCATATACTGAACACCTTACCTCATGTAGTTTAATAGACGATTAAGAAGGAAATCAACTTCTTAATTCCTAAAAGCTAAATGGAGAATGCGACTCTTTACCAGTCCCTTATAGATATTGATCTATACTATCCAGAAGAACCTTCTTTTCCTATAAACCATAAGAATGAATACTCCCTTCTATGATGACCGTATTACCAGCATCTACAACTATCCTTTGCCTTAATCCATCACTCATGACTTATAAGATCCTTATCTCGTCATACTCTAGGATGATTAATCATTTTGACTAATTTCCGTGCCACCTGTCAGGTTACTTCAAAAGTTTCTATTGAAGAAGAAAGCTAGACCTTTATTCCAAATTACATCTGGTCTCCTCTTCTCAGGAGACTAACCAAAATCACACGAGGTAGAAATTCAATCCAAAAATAACACAAACAGAACAATCTTGAGAAATAATGAGCGGACAGTGTGACGGAGCTAGAACATGTTAACTTATCATCAAGATAAGGATCCTACCTTTCTCACATGGGACACACATCAAGATACAAAAGAACTTCAACATGATAAACCCACATCATGTGGTATCAAACCCTCAAGGATATAATGCAACACCAAAACTCCAAAGGAGTTCAACCACAAAACATAGGCATCAATAACCGCAAAAATCGAAATCAGCAAAAGAACAACTTGCCACACCATGTGGACTAACAAGCTCAAGATAAGCTATAAGATACAAAACCATCCTCAGGAATACACATATCACAATTACCGATCGATACCGGAATAACAATCGAGAATCATAACACATTTCGTCCCCATCAAGCCCAAGTAATCGTGAACCTATGCTCTAATACCAATTTGTAACACCCCCGCCTTAATTTACAGGACAACACCCGTAATTAAGACCTGGAGTGCTACTAACCCATCTTAGATTGACTAAAATGGGTATAGATGTGAATGCACAAAGAAATTAAGATAGTAATATCATGCTCATTAAACAACAGCTTTAATATCATGCTGAAAACGATAGTACTGTACATAAACATGCATACATGCATATAGTCGTTACACAAAAACCAATCAAGTAAGTCCAAACTAATGTATATCATTTCGGGCTAGCCGAGACTGCCCGTGGGGACGTATACATGACAAAAGTACACTTGTATCAGAGCCACTAACTCGTTCCCGATCCCGTGGCGTCCCTGTCCTAATTGGACTCCTGGATACCTGTAGAGTTTTAGAAAAATGGGGTGAGCCTGTCGCCCAGTAGGGGAAAGAAAAAGGGAACAACTTTGAAAACATTTATTAATTCGTTACTTTAAACAAAGTAAACATTTCCATAATATAATTCAAACATGATTGGTAACTTGTCATAATTTCACAAAACCATGCATGCTCATGCTTATGCAGGTTACCTCCCTTGTGTCAACCGTTACATCGAATCAATAGAATATGAGTGAGCTAAGATATCAAATGATGTGACTCCGCCTGTCCAAGACCATAGCCAGTCCTTATCAGGAATTATAACTGTAACAATAACCGTGGGCCTGACCGCCCCGCCAGAAGATCAATCCATGAACATTTATAACATGGGCCTGACCGCCCTCAAGAGACATAAGATCGAGATCATGATATGGCCTCTTCGTCTCAGGTGAATATCGACAGATAATAACAATTTGGACCACAGTCCACCATAGCACTTCAATGTCTCATTTTTATATCAATCAGAACATTAGTGCCTTGCCGTTGTCTAGATTTCCGGACTGCTCACCGCTGGCTCTAGACAGCCGACGACTTGCTGACCCCCCGGAGGTTTAGGGCTTTTCAACCCAAGGGCACCAGGCCCTGCCTATTTTCCATACCGGCAAGCACTAACCCCAATTATTCCCCTTCACCGACGGAAGGCCCAAACATAGATACTGATAACCGTGGGTAACACCCCATCATATAACATAGCCAAGAATATATCTCCATACAAATGAAGAACTCCCGAAGAGATAATTTTCACACCATATGTCATAAGGAGGCTCCAAACTTGCCAAGATATCCTCGAGATGCCGGGTTGACACAATAATGATGCAAACATGCACAACATGCTCTAAATACAAATTAGAAACAACATATGCCATATAAACTTCATCGGATCTCATACGTGTCCCCTGGTGCATACCAAAACCGTTTACTAGTTCAATCATATCAACTAGACACATATACACCCGAGGGATAACCCGTAGAGATCAAATACTACGTGAGAATCGAGTTTATTTGGCATATATCGCTTTGTATCATTGAATCATAGCTTAATCATGCGCAACGTATGTATATCAAGTGATATAATCAATCATGTTAACATACATGTATAAAATCATCCATGTATAGCTAATAACAAGAGATATGCGGTTTATATATCACATATATGTAAAATCATCCATTTATGGTTGAAATAAAATCATATTATCAAGCTTAGAGAAGATATAACCCCTACCTCAAGTGTATAGACCAAAAGAGGAAAGAAAGTTATAAACCGAAGACCCGTTCGGTGAAATCCTCAAGCTCTCGTCTCATCGCGTTCCTAACATAGCCAAATCCTCGAATTAATAGAGTATAAACCCAACCCAAGTAGCCCAAGCTCATGCCTGAGCTTCTATAGAAGAAAACTAAGGTAGAAGATGATGAATAGTACCTTAGAGATGGGTTTGGATGATTTCAAGCTTGAATCTTCGATCGTGGATGAAAGATGCGTAGAAATCTTTCTCTTTCTCACTCTAGAACCCTCTAGAACTCCCTAGAGGAGTGTGGAAGAGTGTGTGTCGAAGTTGGGTTGGAAAATGATAAAAATGACTTTAAAACGTGCTTAAGTCGGTGGAAACAGTTAACTGGCGGACCGGTATGCCAAATACCGAATACCGGTCCACGGAGCACAAATTTCCCAAAAATTTGGTGCCGGACCGGTATTCCAAAAACACCATACCGGTCCGCGCTTTAAGTTTTTGGCGCTGAAGCACTGTTTTTTGGTTTGGCCATAACTTTTCGCTCGAAACTCCGATTGATGCGTTCTTTATGTCCACGGAAAGGTATTTCAAAGATCTACAACTTCCTAGATGGAAGTTTTCCCAAATTATGGACCAATAATTCCCAGAAATTCACCGAAGACAGCACTCTGCCAAAGCGCTACCGAATGACCAGAATTTTGTAATGGGCCTACTTTGCACCCTGTTTTGGTCAACGAGGAATGCGAATTGGACTTCGGCCAAAACACAAAAGTTGTAGAATGGCATAAATACTATACACCCGCGTGAACGGAACATTAATAGAATAAGTAACGAAGAAATTACGATAGCTCAAAATTGGCCAAAATTAACGAATCACGAAGAATCAAAACTTCCCATTTACCAACCAAAATCGATTCGGACCACCCGAATCACCCAACGATCACTCACATGAGTAAAAATAAGCTAATATAACATAATTTAAAGCAAATTAAAATACGGGGTGCTACAACGTTCGTTCAGAGTCGCCAGTACGTTTTACGAGAAAACGGACAAAAGAGGTTATGTAAGAGGATAGACTACAGTTTAAGCCTTTCTTTACACGTTTGTCTACGAAACTAGGATTTCTATAGGGTTCGGAAACTATATTACGGTTTGGGAAGGTGTTAAGCACCCATTCCGCCCTTTCGGTCTCTAGTGGTCTTTTATATGTTTATTCTATGTTGAAAAACTTGGATGCTTTTATTGACAGTCTACTACTTTCTAAGTGAAAACCCTAATTTTGGGAAAACGGGGAAAAGGATGAAAAACCTCTGTGTTCCGAGATCCAATGTTTAGTTTTAGGAAAGATAGATATAATTGACAAGAGTTGTTTTACTTTAGAGGGAGTTTTACCGTGTTATTTCTCAAATAACGACGATTTTTCTCGGGTTTGGATTTTATTTGGGAAAAAGTGTTGGATCTATATCAGAACTAATTCAATATGGAATTAGAACTCTTGAGGGGAGTTCTACCAGACGTATCACAATCTATGAAATAGATAAGATATACCGGATTTTTAATTCCTAAGTAAGTGTTACCGGTCCGGGTTTTGAAGACAGGATTTTATCCGGGTGATAATATACTTACTCTTCGGGTTTTGCAAATGGTTTTATCAAGGTCTTTTGTTTTGAAAACGGTAGACTATTTGTAACTTGGCAATAAGTTTCTTCAAATAAAAAGTGGACAAAACAACAGAAATAAAACAAGTACACAGATATTTAATGTCAAATACTAGAAGAGACCTTCTTTACCTTCCCGACGAGAATAATAATAAGAAAGAAAATATAATATGGAAGAGAGATCTCCGGCGATAATGATCTTTCCTTCTTCAGATATTTCCGAGAATTTGATTTCAGAGACGGGACACGTCGAGTGTCGAGAATAGATTCGATAATTCTTCAGAAATAAGACGAAAATCGAGAATGCTTGATAAAAAGACTAAAAAATTAGATATAGGCAAATAGTTCTTCAATCACAAGTTGCTGTCCTTGAACCCTTGAGGGTGTTAGCCTATTTATACTGCTCGCGAAAGATTGTCGCACGACATTTCCCCAGAAAGGGCAAGTGTCGCGCGACAATGTGCTCAATGTCGCTCGACAAACGGCTGAAGTGATGCTTCTGACAGACTGATGTGTCAGAGAGTGGATGGTCGGGGTCAGAGGAGTTTGTCGTGCGACATAAAAGTGATTATTGCACGACATATCAGTGATTGTCGCGCGACATACTGATATGTCGTGCGATAATCCCTCTTAAAAATAGGTTTGTTGGCCAACAAACCCTTTCGCGGTAGTTTCGGGTGCTCGGGTGGGTCCCGGACTCCAAAAATAGTAGTTCTCGAAGGTCGTTAGGGTTCTTGCGTGGGTCACGGATCAGGGTGTCTACAGTAGGCACTCAATAAAGTACTGTCCCATACTTCAAATTAGAAACCAAATGGTGATCGCGCATTTTTTTTCTTCTTAATGAGATATTTACCAACTGATATTTTTTTTCTTATGTGTATATATACACATGTATGAATATTTTGAAAGTACATTTTTTGCATTTAATATTGAGAGTTTTATTATTTATTTTAGTGATGTCACAAATTAAAAGTTAGAAATTCTTTTAAAACGTAATTAGTTTACCATATCACCACAATAAATAAGCTTTATTCCTTATCAATAATTAAAATTTTTTTTGAAGATTTTGTTTGCACAAGCCAATTCATCGATGGCGTGTGTTCGGGTTGGAAAGGGTTCTGCTAGTATTGGTAAGTGCTCAATTGATTCCTAGCCAACTCGTTCTACTACTTGCTAACCCATGCTCAACAAAGCTCGGAAGTGCAGAATTACGTGTTTTCAAATGCAATTCATAACAACCGGGGTAAAATTATTTTATATTATCTCCAACTGTTCCTCTTCATCAGGTCGTTTGGACATCTATAAATCCATTTCTCTCCAGCGAGTGATGAAGTCGCTAAAGCTTTCTTTCTCTCCTTGCTTGGTCATCTCTAGATACTTTCAGGTGATTTTCAAGTATTCGTTCAACTCGTATTTTCTCATGAACTCTTTAACAATATCCCCCATGTCTTCCTTTGGTGCCTTTATAAATCAAAATACCATTTCAGGGCAGCTCCTGTGAAAGTCATGTGAAAAGCTTAGGCCAACTCAGGTTCCTCGCAACTTAATACTTGCATTGATCGTTTGTGGGATTGGAGATGTGTTTTTGGAAGAGTTGTGCCGGTGAATTTAGTGATCGGGGGAAGTTTAAACCGTTGAGATAATCTAGCCTCGGGGTAGAGAGAGAAGGCATTCATATCTGTAATCTCATCGGCCCTCTTCATTTGAGATATTCCTCTCTGTAGGATTCTTATCTGTTCTTTCAACTTTTTCAACTTTTCTCTTTCTCTAGGTAATTCCTCGAGCTATTCTCGAGTTATTACTGATTTTGCATAGGCTACTCAAAGGCAGTTCATATTCGAAAACTCAATGGGTAGGACTGCCGAGGCCTTGAGTCGGGCAGGCCTTAACACTACACCATTTCATGTAATTTGTAACAGACAATTTTTACGATTAGTAACGGATTAAATCCGTTAATGTGTAGCAACATTTTTAATCCGTTACTGATATAAAATATTCGTTATTAAAAGAACAAATGTCAACTTTCCCCTTATTAAATAATTATTTGTTAAAAAAATTATATATGTTACAGTTAATCCGTTACAAAATCCGTTACTAAACCAAAAATGAAAATGCGCCGGCGCCCAAATTTTAACTTTACCCGCTCATATTTTAATTAAATAAAAAAATCTAAACAAAAAAACAAATTGTCTCTCATTTACTGCTCTCACATACTCTCACACTCAATGGGAACAAAAAAGCCCTAAGTTTGCAGCTCCGTTCCTCTCACCCCCTTCCTCGCCGCTGCACTTCCTTTCACCCCATTTCTCGCCGTAGTTTGTGTCACGATTTCTCTCACTCGCTGTTGCTCTCACACCCATTGTTCCTACCACTCACCATTTCTCCCACACGCACAACTCCTCCCGCCGTTCATCCCTGCCGTTCATCTCCACTCATCTCCGCTCGGTTCTCTCTCCATCGTGGCTGGCCCATCTCCACCGTCACCAGTCCATACTACAAGCTTCTATAGGTAAAATCTTAAACCCTATTTGGTTTATTAATGAAGATATTTTGTATGTATGTGCATCATAAGGACAGACAACTTCAAATCAGATACGACAATCCCCAAATTCAATATTTATCTTGCAGGCTCTCCAGATCAAAATCCCTAAATTTCCTTGTATATATCTTATGTTATTGCAATGATGTTGACAAACACACGTTAAGAGTGTTCATCTAATATAGTGGAGTGTGGTAAAATCAACTTATTATATATGTGTATTTAATTCCTTTGAGTAAGAGGTCATTTGAATGGTTAGGCTTTGAACACTTAATATTTTACTGGGTTGAATCTTGGCTCCACCGTTTATAATTAAAAGGTTTATTGAATTTTATTATTTTTACCTATATCAAATATGAGTAACCAATATATTTGATTTGATTATCACAGATTAATGTGTAATTTGTTTTTGTTAAAGTTAAATGAATAATAAAGAAAGAAAGAAAGACCTGTCCATTGAGAAGAGATGCAATGGTGAGGTACGAAGCTGTATAAGTGGTCATAACCAAGCCGATTACTTTCAGGTTTGTCAATTCTTTATAGTTTTCATAAGCTTATTATCTACTTATATGTATAATATCTTCCTTTTATTTTTTTTTTTATATTTTTTTAAATTATTGTATGGAGTTTCTAGGAAGGTGCTTTGAAGGAAAAAATAGAGATACTGGAGACAAATGCAAGTGTCGTAACTTTGGTGCATATAGGTATAATTTTGCTTGATTTGTTCGCTGTTCGTTCATCTTTCCATGAAGTTTCCTCTATCTCTCTCTATATGTCGATTAATTATACAGTGAGGGTGTATATATAATAAATATTCACTATTAATATTCATTTATTTATACAATGTGCGTGTATTTATAAATTTACACTATTGCCAACAATTCTTGATAAACGATTTATAGGAAGTTTAGATGTCATCCCTAAAATACAATAGTTTGTATTTTTTTTAGATCAAGCTTTAGTAACGTGTTTGATGGAATTTTTTTTCTTTTATGAATTATATATTGATCATTATATTCATAAAGTTCAAAAAATATTTTCTAATCCATATCAAAGTCGGGCGCAAAATGAGAAAAATGTGATCATTATAATTTTTTGGGACAACCAGATGCCTTTTTATTGTTTCACCTCATATTATACATGAATGGATTGCATTCTTATTTGTCTTTAATTTTCTGATAGATATGAAGCTCTTGAAGCTCTTTATGCTAAGATGCTTCCCAAGTCTATGACTGGTGAGAAATTTTTGGAGACATATACTGATCACAATGATCTTGTCATTGTTGTTGATAAGAAGCGTGGTTATGGAGTAAGAGCAGCTGCTAGAGCAGCTAGACACCCTATATATGAGAATTTCTGCGTGAAGTTTTTATTTTTTTTATTTTTGGCAGCCAACTTTGTAACGACAAGATCAAATTGTTTCATAATTTTTTTATATGTATGTACATAATTTAATGTACAAGAAATCTATTTGTACTATGACTAAGATACTCGTATTAGGTAATTTAACAGCCAATTACTATTTCCAAGTAGTTTGGGAATTTATGAATCTTAGATATTTATTTGAATTGGACAGCAATGAGCTAAGATTCAGGTCTTCAATTCCTTGTTGATGTTTTTGTTTAGTGCGTGTATATGTAGCAGCTTCAAGGGCCTTGTACTTTTAAATTTCAGCTCTTTTATTTTAATGTTTGATAGTTTGTCACTCTGTTGTAGTTGTTTTGGGTGATCCTCTGGTTCACCCTTTTGACCTTCATCCATTTTATGTTTATAAAATGTGTTTGTTTCTGATATGTTTTTTCTATTTTGTCCTCCCTTAGTCCCAAACTATGAGTCACGTAGTTTAACAACCAATTACTATTTCCAAGCAGTTTGGGAATTTACTAATCTTAGATATTTATTTGAATTGGACAGCAGTTAACTAAGATTCAGGTCTTCTCTTCCTAGTTGATGTTTTTGTTTAGTGCGTGTATATGTAATAGCCTCAAGGGTCTTGTACTTTTAAATTTCAGCTCTTTCTTTAATGTTTGATAGTCTGTCACTCTGTTGTAGTTGTTTTGGGTGATCATCTGGTTCACCCTTTTGTACCTTCATCCATTTTATGTTTATAAAATAGGTTTGTTTCTGATAATTTTTTATTTTATTTTGTCCTCCCTTAGTCCCAAACTACGAGTCACGTTTCCTTTTTGCGACATAATCAATGTATAGAATCTCCCGATAGTGGCTCTTGATTACGTTCAAAATATTCTCTCCTAAAAATGTGTGAAAGTCAAAATGTGAATCTTAATTTAGGACAGAGGGACTATTTCATGTGATCCATTCATATCCCTTTTGTATGATGTCATGTGCTCATTCATTGTTGAAATATTTGATATAGGTAGAGAACAATATTGTCGGAGCTCCATGTGGTATGATGGATCAGATGACTTCAGCATGTGGTGAAGCCAATCAACTTCTTGCAATGGTTTGCCAGGTATGTATGTGCCTTTTTCATGCATATAGAACCAATCCTTACCTATTCCCCGCCTTCAACATGAAGTGTTTATATTCCTACGTGTAAATTAATTCAGTAAATGTTTTATTTTCTATTCTGAAACTCACTCTGATGTCTTATCAAACTAGTCTTTTTCTTTAGTATGAAAATAAGTTACAGAATAGGTCATGTGTACTGCATACTTCAGTTTTTCCTATCATTCTTTAAATAATCCTTAGAATCCCTACATAGTTACACTGATCTGCTATATTGAATTATTATAAACCATTATGAGCTATTCCTATACTTTCTAAGTGTGATCTCCAAACTTATCTCTCTCACTCTCTCTCCAATTTTTCCATGGGATTTATAATTAGTTGGCCATATCACAGTATTGGAGGTGCAGATTATGGATCTGTGAGAGTAGCTAGAAGCCTTTATGGGTCTGAAAATAATAAAGTCTATTGCTAATGGGATGAACCCTGATGAATTGGAGGATAACTGTGTTGAAATGATTGAAGCTGAAGCTTCATTAGAATACTTGTGCAATGCTGCACCTCACATGTAGTGCTATTCGTCCAGAGCTATTGTCAGTGACACGAAAATTTGACATCTTGGAGTAATTTAATTTGTCTTATAATCAAAAACTGTGGTGACACAAATAGAAAAATCAATATTTTATTGTTTTATATTATCAATGTTATTTATTGTTCATTTTACCTTTTATTATTACTTTTCTTGCTTTTTAACTTGTTTAGAAGGCCGACCCACGGGTAGGCCGGTGAGAGAACTGCTTGGACCCCAAATTTGTAAAATTTTAAGGATTCCCAAGTCCTAGCATCTTTGTTTTAGTGTATGTGTGTGCATATGCTGTCAAAAACTAGTTATGGAAAATCAATTTTAAATCTTTAGAAAGGAAGATCTAAGTCTACCTTTCTAGTAGGCTGCTTCCTAAAGAAGAGTAATTAACAAATGTTGGCAAATAAATTCATAAAATTGTCTCTTTGTTCCAAGGCATTTTTCAACTATGTTTATTAGCGATGAACAAGGCCAAATTCCTTTTTGACTTTTTAAGGCTTTTAAATTTCCGTGAAGTACTTGTTGGAAAACTTGAAAGAGAATGGATGATAATTTCTTTTTTGTTATTCACGATCTTGTTCTACATTGCCACTGCAGTTACAGTGCTTGTGGACTTGGATCGGATAGAACATATTTCATCTAACATGACCAAAAGTTATTGATCTCCTTGTAGAGCATGTAAGCGATTCAATTATCCTTTGGGTATATATGTATACACTAGCATAAGAACTACTTGAAACCCCTAATAACAATAAAGGTTCGTATAGCTTTATTTTAAGTGGAAGTTAGCAGCGGGATATAAAGGGGGAAAATATAACAAGGCTTCAAGCATTTGGAGTGCCTATTTCGCTTTATATTATTTTAGATATGTTATTATTCTAGTGTAACAAAGGCACAATTCACGTTTCAAAAAATACATCTTGCTATCTTAACCATGCATTCTTTTAATACTACCCCTTATTATAAATACTATGGAATAACGGGTTTAGTTTATTTATACATATATGTACAGATTCAGCGAAGATACCAAGATGCCACAAGCTATCTACCATTTGTTTTCGAGGGTTCATCGCCAAGTGCAAGAAAGTTTGGGTTAAGAATTCGTCACCGCCGGCTCTCCCTCTCTCTCCCCCCCCCTCTAAGTAAATAGTTGAAATTAGTTAATAATATATAAAGGGATCACTGCCATATGTTTGTGTGTTGAAAAGTACTAAACCCTTTTATGTAAGTACTTTGTAATTTTACTTTGAGCTTCATTTGCAATGTATTAACTGCATTTTATAGTATATTTCATATATGGTTGGATATCTTTGGTACCTTATATTTGTAGACGGACATGCTTTTGTAAGAATATTGGGTTGGTTTTTGAATAAGTATTGGTTTGTTCATTTTTGGATAAATATTATTTTGTATGATGTTATTTGATCATTACATGGGAATTTGTATTGTGCACTAAAATTGTGTTGCTAAAACTGGTTGCATTTATAGCTACAGGATTTTATATTGTTCCATATATAGGGATATTGGACAAAAAAAATAAAAATATATATTTTTTAATTAATTTACACATTGTAACGGCTATAGACCGTTACAAATACGTAACAATAGTTTTTTCATCAGTAACGCTTGTTCAATATTGTTAACGGGTTAAATCCGTTACTAAAATTAGTATAAGTAACAGATTAGCAATGCATTTAGTCCGTTACAAAATTATTTTTTGTAACGGATTTTAGCTAATTTTAGTAACGGATATATCCGTTACTAAAGTGTTTCCCACGCCTAAATACTAACGGATTTTATGTGTTAGAAACATTTTTTCCAATGGACTATATCCGTTACAAAAGGTCCATTCTGGTGTAATGTAAAGGGATATGTGGCCACTGTTGGTACTGGGTTTCGAAGCCTGGATGGCCCTGGGGTTAAGGCCATACAATTGGTGGTTCTTGCTGCTGGTAAGTGGGGCCAGAATTTGGGGCTCATTGGACTTGGTTATCGGGTTGGTTAGGTGCCGGGGGATTAGGGCCTATGGGTTGGATAATATTTTCGAGGACAATTAGCGGCACTTCTTGACTATGGTGGGGATTTGGTGCTTAATGAAGTGAAGTCTACCCTTGATCTCAATTCGGAAGTAGACATTCAAACCCTGGCGGTGCGGTCTGATCGGCCGACATCTCTTCTAACTAAACTTGGGTATTCTGCTGCTCAGTAGTGATACCCTGCCAAACTTTTACTAACCGACAAAAGTAGATGATACATTTCTTCTAAAGTAGGATAGGCTCTTGCTGCCTCGACTAGGCTCTGTTCCTTATCTCGGATCTCTAAGTTGTTCAACATAACTGGCATGCTTGGTCTCACTAATCTTCCCATGTGATCTCGTCTGGCCTAACCTTCCAGACTCAAGTCTTTGGAGAAACTATGTGGTGAAAATGAAGGAATACTTCAGAGCGACACATTTTGCAAAAAGAGGTATTTGAAAATGACCATGAGACTGGCCTTGGGTTTTATGAGAAATGGTGAGTAAAATAGGCCGTGGGGTGGTCCATCCCCCAGAGCTGGCTTGACATGTATTTTACTTGGACTTGATCTTATATACAATGTAGGTGAACGCATGGTTAAAGTTTCAGGCTCCTTCCTATATGGCAAGGACTCGCGATATACTCTAAGGGTAAGTACATGCGAGAGCCTTTTGATATACTTCCCAGGTACATGAGTGTTCTCGTCACTCGATATACCTCGAGGGCGTACTTGGCCAAGGAGAGTGGAAGTAAATGCTTTCAGTTTATGCTGACCCAAGCGAGCCAACTCCCTACTCACTTATAGTCACTACAAGAAACATAACCTTTGCCGGCGCGTTAAGTTAAACGCGTCAGGAAAAATTATCTATATCGGCGCGTTATAACCACACACGTCGGTATAGGCACCGTGTCGTAAAACCATTCCGAGTACTTTTACCGGCGCGTTAAAACGCGCCATTAAAAGTCATATATACTTTTTCCGGCGCGTTTATCTCAACGCGTCATTATAAAACTGAAAAATGACGCCAAGCATTCCGAGTACTTTTCCCGGCGCGTTGAAACGCGTCGTTAAAAGTCATACAAAGTTTTTCCCGGCGCGTTTATCACAACACGCCATTATAGAGTGAAAAAAGGGCGCCTACCTCCGCGCCCTTCATTTTTTTCGCGGAAATAATTATTTTTGTAAAAAAAAAGGTTAAGAGTGTAAACCCTTCTCTCTCTCTCACATCGACGCCCACCTCCCCCTCTCTTTCTCCATCGACGCCCATCTCCCTCTCTCTCCCTCGTAGATGCCCATCTCCATCTCTCTCTCCATCGATGCCCATCTCCCTCGCCTTTTTACTTGAAACCCCTAAATCATCTTCTCAACAATACAAATCCCCCAATTCGTAATGATCCCTAAATCTAGAGTGAGGAAACAGTAGATGCATCTATGTATTGTGATTTTGTTCCTCAATAAATTTTTCTTTTCCTCCATCGAAGCCTCACGGGCCTCGCCTTCGTCTTCTGCACTCCAGTCCTCCTCCGATCTATCCAAGGTAAAAATATTATTATTTTCTCTACTCTTTGTATTGTTTTGATTCTTTTAGAGTAACCCTTCCTGTGAGACATGGATAGTCTACTCGGCTATTTTAGATTGGTTATGGTTTTGGCTATTTTAGATTGGTTATGGTTTTGGCTATTTTAGATTGGTATATCTTACAGATCCATGTCAACTCGGCTATTTTAGATTGGTTATGGTATATCTTTTGCCCATTACCCAGGAACTGAATTCTTGTCTTGTAAAGACTATTATGCAACTGAATTCTCTTATTTTTTAAGGCCAGACAAGATTGGGCTCAAGAAATAATATATTAAAAAATTATACTACCATTATCAAACAATCTTCCTTGTTTTTCAACTCAAATGCACATAATATTTAGGATTTCTCATTTTAATTAGGGGTGTGTAAAAATAAAATCAGACTGAATAATAAATTTTTTTCAAATTTTATATGTATAATAGTCTAGTTTGATCTAATTTTTAGTAAATTAAAATAGATTGATTTAATTTTCAGTCTTATGAGTAAAAATTTATATAAAATCAGAATGAACCAATTATCTATATATATATGTGTGTGTGTGTGTGTATTTCTATTTTTCTTAACTAAGTGTCGTGTTCCCAAACCCCCAAAATCTGCTGCCATGACATGCTCTCCTCTTTGAGCAAGGCAATGCCCAAAATCTCTGACAAATATTTACTTACTCTCCTCCTCTTGTTATATTTAAGATCATCTCTGATAGTCTTTTTTATCTAAATAATTTTTTACGTTAAAAAAGAGAAAAAGAAAAAAAATGTTCCAAAAAATATATAGATATAACATTGACCAAAACAATGTCAGAAAACAAGTGCCATTCTTGTAGCATCACTCCATAAATTCAACTTATAAATATCAAATATTAGTAGAATAGTAAATGAAAGGATTTGGTTATGCTTATGCAACACAAGAATTGTTAAGGACTCAATATAGAAGTTAGTATGAAAAAATAGATTTTTTCTTACTATGTGGGTGGGTTTGTTCTTAACCCTCAAACGAACAAACAAAATGAAAAAGAACTTTGAGTACTATATAATAGTCAACTTAGGCATAATATTATAAAGATGAACATTACCCACACTATAATTTGCTCTAATTAAACACAAAATCCCAGCCCAATGCTTCAGCGCCTTAGAGGAAGAAACTCGAAAAATTGCACTGGAGTACTGACAAAGTTGGTATTTGTAATTTGCCCTTAATCAACTGCATCATTCTTGGTTGCATTAACATTAATCCCACCATTATGCCGAGCATCACCGCGATTATCGCCTGGATTAAAGAGCTTAAGTGTTTTAGATTCTCGATTCTCATCCTCATGGTTAGCAACTCGAGCCTTCGATTTTGTGCTGCTCTTTATTTGTTGTAGTTGTATGTCATCAACTTGAAGTTGCTCATCAATTTCTCTCTTTGCTACTACCGTTCTTTGTAGTGATACTGATTCCTAAAGAATTAAACGTAATAAAGGATGGTTAAGCTTAATTACTCGATCTGAAAAATATCTATCTTAACTTCTGCAGAACAACTTCACCAACAGAATATCAGCTTTCGAATCAGAATCAGAAAGTGTTTCTAATTATTCTTTACTGTATCCATCTTTTTAGAGTCTTGTTGACTTTTATGATTAGTTGTTACTGCTTTTAGTTAATTAGCTTGCTTTTTTGAAAGATGAACAACCAAAATATTAGTTTGTATAAATTAACCTCTGAAAGTGTACTGCAGGTCAAAGGACTCCCCCGCTTGCTTTTTTGTCCAACTGCAATACCTGTCCTGCTTAGTCCTGTTTAAGTGTCTTGGAAAATGAGCAACCAAAAGATAAGCTATGAAGATAGATACACACAATTTTGTTGAGAAAAAAACTTTATAATTAAGCTGAGAACTTAATCTTGTTTATAAGTTATTATACCCGACAACTTATGTGACAAACTATGTAGTCCCCATAATGAGACAGACATGCGTAACGATTGCTACATGAGACTCAAAATACTATTCATTACATGATTGTCACTTCACTGGGTCTACAGAAATCAGTCGAACAAACCCATCAGTTGTTTGTGATTTTAAGTGTGATATTCTTATACTTGATTCATTTAACTTAGTTTGTCTGTCATAATTTCTCTCTCTCTGTCTCTTTTTTTTTTTTTAAAATAACTTCTTATTACTCTGTGTGTGTGTGTGTGTGTCCCAATTTTAGTATTCATTATCGATTAACAATATAAGTAATTACTGGTTTGTTCCTTCAGGTACTTGTTTTCAGTTGCAACCTTAAGCTTCAGTGAAGCCGGTTGTTTTCTGTGTAGCTGCATGGTTTGGAAAGGTGAGGTTGATCGGTAACATTGAAATCAATATTTAAAAGCGTGTTTTTCACTAATCTTTTTTTTGTGTTAAATCCTTGCATGAATTGTCTCAACCAGCTAACAATTATCTTTAATTTATTGCCTTTTGGCTGGGTAACAATGTTCAATAATCACCAGCTAATTTGGGGGATGGGGAAGAGTACATAGAAACAAATTTGAAAAATGATCCAAATGAAAATATTTAATAAGCTTTTCAAAGAAATTCCTTTGGTGTCATCAAGTCAAATTCTTTATGCCAAATACAATGTGTATGATATACACACACATATATACCCCCTTACAATTATCTGCAATTTATTGCCTTTTGGTTTGGTTCAAAATATTTAACTAGGTGAAATGTTTTCTTATACATTGAACTTTGAATTTTCTTCTCTATTTTTGCAAGGCGCTTGTTTTGGGTGGGATTAGCATCACACTTATAAATTAAGAATCCAATTCTGCGTTGGCTCGTGCTGTAGATCCGATTACTTCACTCGTGTGGTACGTGTCTATGCTGGATTGTGAATCAGCTTCACTCGTGTAAGTCTCATGTTATCTGTATAAAGTTTTGTTGCTTTGCGGTCTTATGTGGTTCAACGGTTGAGGTGCTTACACAAACTTTGTTGCAGTAGGATCAGTTGAATTAGCAGTAGTTTCTTACACGAGCTTTGTTGTCTCCGCCTCCTTGTCGTTTCTTCCACCGTCGAACCTCCCGCTAAAAGGTAACATTTCAATGTATTGGTGCTGAAAACCCTTGATTTGAATATTTCCTAATGTATTTTATATGAATGATTTGGTTAGATATTAGTTATATACTAGATGCATCTGAAATACTTTCGACCATGGTTCTTCACGCTTTTAGAGGTTTGAGTCTTAAAAAAACATTTATTGTTGATGCATTTGAACCCCAAGCCTTAAAATTGGTGATGGCTCTGCATGTTGTAGCTAGTAATTCTCAAATTATAAAACCATATGAAAAGTGTTTTAGCTGATGTCAACCATATCTAAATTACAAATGGTGGTGCCACAACACAACTTATAACTATAATTACAAATGTCTTTTTGGTGTACATGCAAGTAAATTGTTCCTGTTATAGTATTGTTTTATATATATATATATATATATCACAAGCTCCTAGTAAAATGATATACCAATAACAATATACTGTATTGAAACACCGTACCTTGCTTGGACGACATGATCAAATTCTAGGGTTAAGGTTTCGTCTGGTAGCAAGAACACAATGGAAGAAAGCCTCACCCAAACTCGAATGCGAATTCTGATTCATCTTTGAATTATTGGAGATTAGGACCGTTTTATATAGTGTCCAAGGACCAGCAAAAAACAGCCCTCACAGCAGCTCCAAAAATGCACAAAATAGATCCAAAAATCTTGCCAAATACACAGCAAAACAGATCCGAATAGAACCACAGTAAATCCTTCGAATCTTGAGTGAAACTCTATGATCTATTATTTTGAAAAACTCTCAAAACAGAGCACAAACTTCAACACTATGTTTCACACAAAAACACAATAAAAAGTTTACAATCTCTCTATTTCGAAACCCCCAAATTTCGTATATAAATGTAACCAAAGCCCTCTTTCAATATAATAGAAATTATACAAAATATATCAATCAAACTTTAACTACCCTTTACATGCTAGGACTGATCTGCTCTTCCCATTATAGTACCAAATTCCATTAAAGGAAAGTGAAACCTATAGGTTATAGCACCAAGTTCCATTAAAAAATAAAATGAACCCCATAAGTTATGGTGTATTTTGGAGGAAGGAAACACTAGCATAGGTATTTCTAGTCATGCTAATACTTGAACTTTATATTGGGATTAGAGGAAAACCTCAAAGCTACCATAATTTATCTCAAATAACTCAAACATGCACACACCAGTTACATAAAAGGTCTGAAGGATACCGCTATGAACAAATTCCACAAGATAAACTAGTAATACCATAATGAAATTCATTATCTTTTATGGGTACACAAACTTTTTGCTATTCCTTTACTTATAATTATTCTTCTTTTAATAATTTTTCCTTCTATTCATTATCCAATAGAATCGGATAGAGAGATGCCGATCGATAAAAGTTGGATGGCTGTAAAGAATCGTTTGTCTACAGAGTATAGAAATGGTGTCAAAGAGTTTGTCGAAATTGGTAAGGCTCATGTCAATGCTGAAGGACAAATGAGATACCCTTGCATGAATTGTCTCAACCGAAGATTCCAAGCCCCAAGAGCAGTTGAAATGCATTTGATCCAGAAGGGTATCCAGCCGTCTTACACTGTGTGTTCATTCCACGGAGAGTCATTCCATAAACCGCCTGTTCATTATTCAGAAGATGAAGTTGACGAGATGGTAGATGTTTTAGCTGATCTAGCTGGACATGGTGGTTATGGAGAAGCAAGTAATACTTCTGGTGGATCTTTTAATGACCTCCCTACAGATAATAGTAATCAGCACGACAAGTTTGACGACATATTTATGGAAATGGAGATTGAGTTATATCCTGGGTGTCAGAAGTTTTCAGCGCTAAATTTCTTAGTGAAGTTGATGCATCTTAAGGTGCTTAATAAGTGGAGTAACAAATCTTTTGACATGTTGCTTAAATTATTGAATGAGGCATTACCGAGTGGGACAATCTTACCCAGTTCACATTATGAGTCGAAGACCAAATTGCGTAACCTTGGGTTAGGATATGAGTCCATTCATGTCTGCAAATACGATTGTGCATTGTTTTGGAAAGAACACGCAGAATTAGAAAATTGTCCAGTTTGTGGTGAAAGTCGTTGGGTAGATAAAAATGTGAAAGGGAAGATGGTGCCTAATAAGGTGATGCGATATTTTCCATTGACTCCACGGTTGAAGAGGTTTTATAGTTCTAGATATTTAGCGAAAGATATGAGATGGCATTACTCTGAGAGACTTACAGAAGATGGTGTATTAAGACACCCTGCAGATGGTCAAGCATGGAAAGAGTTTGATCATAAATACCCTGCTTTTGCAGCAGATCCAAGAAATGTCAGATTGGGGTTAGCTACGGATGGATTCAATCCGTTTGGTAACATGAGCAACGCGTATAGCATGTGGCCAGTTATTTTAATTCCTTACAACTTGCCTCCTTGGAAGTGCATGAGACCAGAGTCATTAATGCTATCTCTTTTGATTCCTGACCCTTCTGCTCCTGGGAAAGACATTGACATATTTTTAAGGCCCTTGGTTGATGAGTTAAAAGAATTGTGGGAAATAGGCGTTGAAACTCGAGATGCTTTCAATGGGTCGACGTTCTTAATGCGTGCGGCAGTGATGTGGACTATTAATGACTACCCAGCATATGCTTTAATGTCTGGATGGAGTACAAAAGGATATAAAGCGTGTCCAACATGCAATGAAGAAACTCCATCCGTGGGAGTACGTAGCAAGATAGCATACATTGGCCATAGACGTTTTCTTGATATAAATCATACAATGAGAAATAGCAAACAATTTGATGGTATGAAAGAACGAAGGATGCCGCCTCGCGAATATTCTGGGGATGATATACTAGCGCAACTTGATCGCCTTCAAGTTATATTGCCTGGTAAACATAAGCAATATGGGGGTGTGAAACGCAAGCGTTCTCCGATCGAACTTAATTGGTCAAAGAAAAGTATCTTCTTCGAGCTTGGGTATTGGAAGCACTTGCTGCTTAGACATAATCTAGATGTGATGCATATTGAAAAGAATGTATGTGATAGTGTGTTAGGGACTTTGTTGAGTATCGAAGGAAAATCAAAAGATACAGAGAAGGCGAGACTTGATTTATTGGACATGAACATTCGTAAAGAGTTACACCTTTACAAAGTTGGGAACAAGTGGAAGAAACCTCATGCCAGTTACACCCTAAGTGTGGATGAGAGGCGAAAATTCTGTCAATTCATCAAATCAGTAAAATTTCCAGATGGTTTTGCTGCAAATTTGTCAAAGAATGTCAATGAAGAAAATGGTAAAATATCAGGGCTTAAATCACATGACTGTCATGTCTTATTTCAAAGGTTGTTGCCTGCGGGTATTAGACCATATTTAAAGAAAGAAGTTCAAGAAACAATAACTGAACTGTGCAACTTTTTCAAACAAATATGTTCGAGGACTTTGAATGTTAGTGACCTTCAAAAAATGCATGAGAACATCATAATCATATTGTGTAAGTTAGAAAGAATTTTTCCTCCAGCATTTTTCGATGTTATGGTCCATTTAGTTCTTCATCTACCAAAAGAGGCAATTCTTGGTGGGCCTGTTCATTTTAGATGGATGTACCCCATTGAACGATCTATGGCTGTGTACAAGCAATATGTTAAAAATCGAGCGCGTCCGGAGGGTTCAATTGCTGAAGCTTATGTAGTGAATGAGGCCTTGACATTTTGCTCAATGTATTTTCGGGATATTGAAACTCGATTTAATCGTCCAGAAAGACATGATGATGGGGTTGATAGTCCACCAAATCGGGAGATTTCAATTTTTAAGCATGTTGGTCGTCCATTTGGTAGAAAAGATGTTGTAGTTCTTGATCCATCTCTAAGAAAGAAAGCAGAGTGGTACATCTTAAACAATTGCCCAGAAATAGAGAAATATCTCAAGTAAGCTTTCTGAGCATTTCATATTATTACTTGTAATGAGTATTATTAATGAACATTATTTGAATTCTTAATTTTTTGCTCTCCACATGTAGTGAACATATGGACGAGTTAAGAACACGGGGTGGTTTGCACCTTGAACAGCAACAAGAATCTGAGTTTCCTCAGTGGTTTAAAAATCGAGTAAGCTAACATTTAACTTGTTAATTCCCTATCTCTGTGGTTCAAAAACATAAGTAATAATTTATATTATTTTTGTACTCCTGTAGATTAATCGATTACGAGAATCTAGATCTACCGAGATTTCAGATGAGCTGTACGCTTTGGCAAATAGATCCAATTTTTCAGCACTTTCTTATCCTGGATGCGTTGTTAACGGGGTCAAATATCTCGTGGAGAAACGTGATGCTAAGCGGAGAACACAAAATAGTGGTGTTTTTGTTCCAAGTCAAGATGGTCTCAACTTTTATGGAGTGTTAGAAGAAGTTTTAGAATTGTCATACCCGAAAAAAGACTGCAATGTTTTACTTTTCAAGTGTAAATGGTTTGACACAGACCCGAAGAAGAAAAGAATTCAAGAAGATTCCACCTTCACAAGTGTATATGTTGGTGCTGAATGGTACAAAAATGATCCTTTCATACTTGCATCGCAGGCGAAGTTGATATATTATCTTAAAGATGACAAGAATGGGGAACACTGGAGGCTTGTACATGCTTATATCCCACGGAATCTATGGGATTTTTCAGATAAAGAGAATGATGGTGCTGGGACGAATAATGATATCTCAATATTGCAAAAAGATAATTCATCTGGATTCCGTTTATGGGTGGAACTTTTTCAGCTAGACAACGTTGGATTTCAGCGTGATGATGTCGAACCAGTCGAAGTCGACAATATTGATGAGTTAATCAATGAAGATCGAAATAGATTTAATGATGACTTTTTGGTCGACGATGATGAATTTGAAGACGATACCCTAGAAGAATATGATAATGAAGACGTGATTGTAGATAGTGATTATGACACTGGTGACGAAAATGTTGAAGATGATACAGTAGAAGAACATGATGATGAATAACTAGTGATGGGTCATTTTGTTTTTTCTTAGTCGATGTTTGTTTTTGGTTCTTAAATGCAGTTAGCACTTTATGGCTTTGTACCGAATTAGTAGTTTTATTGTCTTAATGCATCACTATATTTCTTCCTTAAAGCATCACTAAATTTCATTATTTTAATGCATTATTTTTTATTTCATTTTGAATTTCAAGTACTGAACTTAGTTTTAATTAATTTGTCAATGCTTCTTTTTCATTGCAGAAAAAATGACTTATGATGTTGAACTTATTAAGATTTATTTTATTTATATATTTTATAAAAGAAATGAAATGATAATACATGTATGCAGTATGTCTACTTCTGGAGTTGGAGACGATAATGGATCAGGTAGTGACCAAAATTGCAGAGGAAAGAGGAGGACCAGAGAAGAGTCTAGAAGTGTGATTGTTGAAAAGATGCTTCGAAAGGAAAAAACTGATAAGTTGGTAGTCAAGTTTGACCCCCTAACGGGAAAGAGTGTGGGGAAGATTGGGACGTCTTTCAACAATATGATTCACCAGATAGTTCGAGACACATTTTCTCCACGAATCACACGTTGGGCAGATGTACCAAGAACTGACATTGAGGTCGTCTATGATCGGCTCGATGTAAGTATTTGATATACTTTTAAATCAAAATTTATTATTTATTTAGTTAATTCATTTATTAATCCGTATTATTTTTGTAGTTAAAGTTTATCTATCCACGTGACAATAAAGTTGTCATGGATGAGATTGAGAAACTCCAGATGAAAGCTCTCAGGGAATGGCGGTATGCAATGAAATGCCATTGGAAAAATTTAGGGGGAGAGCAAAATAAAGAAGCCCCAAAGAGAACCCCCTACAAAAAAGTTGATCTCGAAGAGTGGAAGGTTTTGTGCGATTTTTTCAGTTGCGAGGAACAAAAAGTATGAGTTACCTATTTTTATTTTAATATTTAAGTATATATCAGTCCATTTCTCCTACACACTATTAATTTCTTTGAAGATCTAGGATGTTATGTTTTGATTGTCACGAACCCACTAATGTTTTAGGCCAAAAATCCAAAAGCCTAATGTACAGATTTATAACTAGGTCTTGCTCAGTTTGTGCTCTTGCTTTTGTAGCTGTTATTGCGACTATGTTAAATATGTTCTTGCTATGTTAATCCGCTGCTATTGCTGATTGTTTCTATTGCCATTAAAACTGTTTCTATATTGTTAATTAATGCTGCAGAAAGTTTGAAAAAAACTAATTTGATCTGTGGGTTACCAGTGCGTAAAATCTATTATGAATTTATTGGTGTGGCTGAATTTGCTGCTGATTGAATCTTTTATTATTGCTATGAAGTCCATATAAACTGTTGTTTGCTGTTTTTTGAAGATATTCTTTGTGAGAAAAATATGCTATATAAGCTGCCTTTTAAGGATTGTTCTTATTGAATTTTAGCAGGAATTGGTTGATGTGTCATTAAGTTCTAACTTCAATTACATTCCTGATTTGGTTGCGTTACTGCTGATCTGTTTGTATCTTTCCCCATTATGTAATCCCTTATCACTCCACTCACAATGTAAAAGGCAGCTCAAAGATCACTTGGAATTTCTGTCTCTTTCACTTTATTTGACTAACATTTCTCCTTTTTCTTTAATTACAGACAATTTCGGTCCAAAACTCGCATAATCGAAAACAAAGGCCACTTGAGGGGGGGCAAGGTTCGAAGACTATAGTGGCTCATGTCTATGATGGTGTAAGACTCTAGAATTATTTTATTAATTAATCATTATTTAAATTAAAAATAACCTTTATTTAACTTATAATTTGAAGGTTAATCCGGTGACTGGTGAACTCCCTAGTGTTATTGACACATTTCAACAACTTCATTGTAAAGGAAATACATGGAGGAATGAATACGCGGCAGAAAAGCACGTAAGTTTCTTCAATGAAAAGGATTTTGTATGTTTCTTCATTAAAAATAGCCTAGACAATTTTAAACTTAAATTAGATAAACATAAATAGATTGTGAAAGTTTAAACTCAGATCCAACTGTTAAATTAGATAAACAAGATGTTCATATTTTGGATATATCATTTCAGACTAATCCATGATTTAGATAAGAATAATTACTTTACTTTTAGAGCTGGACCAAAATCTTGGTAGCTTGTAAAAAAAGCAGGGAAAAAAAGCCTCATAATTTTACCAAAGTAAAATCTAAAGTTCCATTCAATAAGAAACAGAGAAAATATATGATTGATTATTTCTATAATAATTTCTATATATTTCTCGTCATATTATCACGCGATCCTTTAAAACTAGTCTTCAAAAACTACACTGTTTTCTTCATCCGGAAATCAAATCTTGAAGAAAGTTCTGATTACCGGGGTGCATGAAACTTAAAAAAAATCCTTATTGATAGAAAAATTTTTGTTGTCTAATGCCAATTTCACCATAGATCTAGTTTCTTCTTTGGTCAAAAAACAACGATGAGCAAGCGCCTAAACAATAAGAAAAACAGAAAATAAATTAGCTGGGCAAATACAAGGCCAAGATGGGATGGTATACTACTTTATGCTTTGTTAAGGTCACGCTATATATATACACCAGTTACACTACACGAAAAAAAAATAAACTTATTTTATTTGCACATCATCGAATATTTAATTTAGCAACTATCATACATTTACTCTTTTATCATTGAACAAGTTATATGAATTTACTTGTTTATTATCAGATAAATGAAAAATAGAGTGTTATCACATATTTTGTGGAGTGCGAATAGCACCCACCAAAAATAAATTAGACTTTGAAATTTGTAACTATGTTCAATTTATTTATTTTTTGATTTTTTAAAATTGTATTTTTATTTTTTAAGGTTGTGTAATTCTTTGACTCTATATAATTTCACCTAAATCTTTTATTTTTAACTTCTTAAAATTTTAGATGTAACACTAAATTTTTAAAAATTTTATTTTGTTATAACTTAATCTCATCACCACCAATTCCAGTCACTTTATTAGTCCAACTTTCATCGACTCCACCTCTGGCTACCTAATCAAACCCACATCCGGTCATTCATCCCCCTTCCCCATACAACTATGAACTATGGAGCCTTGTGTTTTCGTTCTACTCTAAAAGCTTAAGAGTATTGAGAATTCAGGTCATCTCACGTGCTTATTATGTATCTCTATGATTTAATGTATTCATAATTTGACTATGTTTTTGCTTCCAACTCCCCCCCTCGGAGGTGGGTTAAAGAAGGTAACCGGAGCCGGTAGCGATGAAAGTGAGTGGAGTTGATGATAATGAAAGTTAATAAAAATATAATTAAGTGCTAACAAAATATAAACATCTTGTGGATAGTTGACAATTGGATCTGATTTTTTATGTTAATATGAACATAAAAAAATATCCACATTTTTTTTATGTGGATAGTTGACAGTTGGATCTGATTTTTTATGTTAATATGAACATCTTGTCATCATGCTTCCTCTTGTCAATTTTCAGTTCTAATCATATATGTAGTTTAGACTTTGGATTGTTTGGCATGCAACTTCTTATAGAATCATTTTGTGTGAATTGAGTTGGATACATAAGTTCCTAATCTGTAGGTAGAATTTTAGTACGCAAACCTTTTTTGTAGGTAATTAAAGATTGATTACCTACTACTATGCCTTTACTTGATGCCTTATTGAATAGGATCACCAAGTACAGAACAAATCCCACAACCCCTACCAGAAGTAGTCGATCAAGCATTGCCTGAAAACCGAAAGTTCTTGCAGGCAGTGATTATATTCCTGGTCTATTAAATAGTACCTTCACGTTCAATTTGTAGAGTAAACATTTTATTTAGTTTTTGCGTTTATATTATTTCTAGGACAATTAAAGACCTTCGATCTTGTATGTTTGATGATGACTACTTTCATATTAATTTACTACCTAGGACGAAGTGGAAAAGTTTAATTATATGATTGAAGACATTATCTTTGCTAAATCCAAAGTGTATCGTTGTAGATTTTGCTGTTGTGCAGTGAGCCTATATGGTCATAAACATATATATATATATGATGGCAAATATATAATGACATGAAGAATCACATTTAGTTGAAGATTTAGGCAATGATTTTACCTTTTATGAGGTGTTTGCCTGCCATTAAAATGGCATTCCACCAGTGTTATGTTTTTTCTTTTCATTATTTATCTATATCATGATTGATCATATTATAAACGCATGGAAGGTTTTGGTGCGGCTATTGAATTATTAAAATAGCCTTTTAATAATTTGCAATTTAATCTCTTTGAGTTTTAATTAATAACGTGCAATTTAACACTTGATCAAACATTATCTAAAATATTTCAAAAATAAATTAATCAAGAGTTAACAGATATAACATGCAATATAGCTGAAATAAATTCAGTCGAATTGGGTTCAGGTCCAAGTTTAGTAGCAAGCATGTTGATTATTCCTAAACTCTAGATGGGAAACGCTGCTGCCATTGCAGCTGCCTTTGGAGGAGGCTTGTCTCCTGGAATAAGTGGAACAATAATCTAGATTGTTCCTGCGCTCCAAAACTACCTTCGAAACCCAATTATCAATCGTACTTATTATGTTGGGTAATCATTTGACTAGTTTATCTTAGTAGGTAAATGTTGTTAATCTTAGTTTTCTTAGTTTAAAAACAGTCCACTAGCTTTGAGTTCAGTTCATTATGTTAGATTGATGATTATGTTTTCCTTTCCATTGCTTATATTTTATTGAAATTTAAGTTGCATGTCTTCAAATACATGTGTGGCTTCCTTTCCTTGATACATCTAATTTCCTGGATCATAACCTATGATTGACTTGAACTTATTGCCTCTCCCTTTTCTTTTGAACTATATTATGTGTGTTGTGATTTGGACTAGGATTTGAGCTTTAACAAGCTAATTGGGGGAATTCCTAGCACAAGTAGTGTAAATTTCATTTGTGCGCAGTTTATTTCATTGGGAAGATATGTTATATTTTCTCAAGTATATATATATTTTTTCTTTTTCTCTATCCAGGATGCAATGGCACATTTGCGAGCTTCACAGCCAGTTGAGTCTGCTGGATCTGTTGAGTCTGGTGATGAGGTGGCTCAGCCGAAAGACTTAGAGATTATGACACAAGTCTTGGGCTCTCGATCACGTCATCATAAGGGATCTGGTTCTATGCCAAGGCTCAAGGCAATTGGAGGGAGTCGAGCAACCAGCAGCAGAGGCACTTATCAGGACCACGAGAAGGACAAAGTTATTGCCACTCTCAAAGAACAAGTAGCTAGTCAAGCAGAACAATTGGCTAGTCAAGCACAACAATTGGCTGCTCACACCGATGTCCTAGCTCAATTGCAAAAATTCATACCGGGATTCCAGTATCAGCCCCAAATGGGACCTTCAAGCGCCGCTTCCAACAATCCTTCAAATGATTAGGATATTGATTTTGTTGCTTTTGATTATGTTGTGTTCATTTTGTATTGACTTTTTAAGACAGACTTTTTAAGACAACAATATGTGTGTTACCATCCTATTATATATATAAAACTTATCAATTTGATTATTGTGATATTAGTTCAGTCTAGCATTTTTTATTAATATTAAAAAAATAAAATTATCCAGGGCATTTGTATTTATAATTAATTTTTATAAAAACAATTAAAATTCTTTTATTTTTCCCGGCGCGTTTAAATAACGCGTCGGCAAATGTCATTTCCCCAATTGCGATTTTGACTTTTCCCGGCGCGTTCGCACGCCAGCAAAAGTGATTTTTCCCGGCGCGTTTAAATAACGCGTCGGAAAAAGTCATTTCCCAATGGCGATTTTGACTTTCCCCGGCGCGTTAGCACGCCAGCAAAAGAGATCTTTACCGGCGCGTTTCAATAACGCGTCGGCAAAAGTCATATCCCAATTGCGATTTTGACTTTTCCCGGCGCGTTAGCACGCCAGTAAAAGTGATTGTTCCCGGCGCGTTTAAATAACGTGTCGGCAAAAGTCATATCCCAATTGCGATTTTGACTTTTCCCGGCGCGTTAGCACGCCAGTAAAAGTGATTGTTCCCGGCGCGTTTAAATAACGCGTCGGCAAAAGTCATATCCCAATTGCGATTTTGACTTTCCCCGGCGCGTTAGCACGCCAGGAAAAGTGACCTTTACCGGCGCGTTTCAATAACGCGTCGGCAAAAATTGTAATATTTTCCGGCGCGTCCATAACGCGCCATAAAAAGATATCTTTACCGGCGCGGTCAACGTGCCAGGAAAGCATCAAATTACGTCGGTAAAAATATGTTTTCAAGACAAGATGTCATACATTTTTTAATGGCGCGCTCATTTTTACCGGCGCGTTTTTGCGCCACAAAAGAGCACTTTTAACGACGCGTTTAAGTTTGCGTCGTTAAAAGACTGTATGTTACCTTTACCGGCGCACTTTTGCTGGCGCTCATTGCCGGCGCGAAAACGCGTCGCTAAAGATTTATTGACTTTTACCGGCGCGTTTTTTATACTTTTTCCGGCGCGTTGATGCGCCACTAAAGGTCATCATTTTTGTAGTGAGTACTTCCAAGGGTTTGGCGTGAAATCACACTCGTAGAATTATGCATGAATCGTGAGGTGCATGGGAAGTTTTTAAAAGGTTTGTTTGACAAATGTTTTATCTTTCGTATATTTTGAAAACCTCATTTTTATTTAAAAAATATTTATTTACAACAAATGAACAGGAGTAAAGAGAGCAGTAAAGGAATATATACAATCGCAAAATAAACAAACTCCACATATAAGAGCCTAGCTCTCAATTCTCTAGTAGAGTCGCCACTGTGAGAATCCGAAAATGTGAGCCCTGGGTCTCAATCCTGTGTTTGGGAGTCTAAAATATCGAAACAGATTCCGTTGTTTTATTTGCTTCGATTCAATTCTCTAGTAGAGTCGCCACTGTGAGAATCAGCAAATGAGACCCCCGGGTCTCAATCCCGTGTTTGGGAGTCTAAAATATCGAAATAGATTTCGTTATTTTATTTGCTTCGATATAAGGATAAATCCTATATTCTATCTTTAAATGCAAGTGGGTTCGTTCATAGTCGCTAGCACGTTTTACAAGAAAACATACAAAAAGTTCGTGTAGGGGTAAAGGCCAAAGTAAGCCTTATCCCCACACGTTTGTCTACAAAACTGGGATTCTATTGGGTTCGGGAACTATGTTACGATTTGGGAAGGTGTTAAGCATCCATTCCGCTTTTTCAATCTTTAGTGGCTTTACATGTTTATTTTATATTGAAAAACTTGGATTCCTTTACTAAGAAGCCTACTATTTTCCTAAAGTATGTTTTTGTAAAGAAACCTAATTTTGGGAAAAACAAGGAAGGGGATAAAAACCTTGTATTCCGTAATCCGGTGTTTTGATTTTGTAGGGGATGAAATGCAAATGACAAAGTTTGTAATTTTTTAAAATTGAGAGGATATTCTAATATTATTTACTCAGATAGCAATATTAGTTTATCATTGTTTCAGAAAAAGGGTCGATTCTCAATTGGAATTAATTTGATATGGACTTGGACTCCTGATTTTAATCCTTCAAGTAAGTTTTATTGTTTTGGATTTTGAAAACTTAATTTGTTCGGATAATAATACACTTACTTCTTTTGATTTTCGAAAATGGTTTTATCAGGATTTTGTTTTGAGATAATAGTAAACTATTTATAACTTAACAATAAGTTTATTCAGTTAGAAATTGGATCGAACAACCAATGTAAACAAAGGAAAACAAGTACACAGATATAAAAACTCTAAATGCTAGAAGAAATTTTCTTTACTTTCCTGACAAGATAAATAAGATAAGAAAGAAAGAAAATATAATATGATCAAAGATAATCCGATGGATATAGACTTTTCTTCTCCAGAGACAATCGAGAATTCAACTTTGAAATATGAGACGTCGAGTATTGAGAACTTGGAGATTCCTCATAAACTTGATAACAATAAACCAAACTTGAAGATTAAAAAATCAGTTTTCCAGAAATAGAATATAGCCTGTTTTTTGGATCCTTTCGTCCCCCTTCTAAACCCTTGGGGTGTTGGCCTATTTATACTGTTCAGGAGAGTTTGTCAAGCGACATTCCCTTGAAAAGTGGAACTGTTGTGCCACATTTTGCCAGATTTTGTGCAACAAACGGTTGAAGGGTTGTTCCTGACAGACTGATGTGTCAAGTAGTGGATGGTCTGGGTCAGAAGGTTTGTCTTGCAACATCTGAAGGTTTATCATGCGACAATCTGGTTTGTCGCACGACAAAGCCTTCTGGGAACAAGTTTGTTGTACTACAAACTTCCCGAAGCAGTTTGTAGTCTTTTGGGTGAGTTTTATATTAGAGAAATAATATGTTATTCTATTATGAAAAAAATATAATTTGAAAAAAATATCGGTTGAAATTTATGCAGGCACAACTTCTTAAGGTGAAATTGCTCGTTGTATGTGAAATTGACAACTTTCATGAGGAAACACTTTCATGATCCAACAACCTAGGGTTTTACCGAAAACTGTAGAAACGCAATTGAACTCTCAATTGTAAGGAATCCAGAAAGAAGAAGAAGAAGAAGAAGAAGAATGAGGAGGAGGAGGAGATATAAATGAATTAGGCCACGACTAACATTTTATTCATTTTTATATACGCAGACAGTTTTAAAAAAATGGAGATAAATTATAAATAATAGAAGTTTTTCTGATTGTATTTTCTACTCAATAATTCTATATATGCATAGATATTATATAAGAAAACACAACAAAACGTGGAGAGAAATACGTGCAAGTACATAACTTCAATTTATAAAATAAAATACAAATTTGAAAAGGTAAAAGGGAAAAGGGAAAAGGAAAAGGAAATAAGGCATAAGCATAAAAAAATACTAGAATTTCAAAGGAACCCAAATGCCCCAAGGTCCAATCAAGTATCAATAATGTAATTAAATGTAGTTATTGTAACTTTAACCAAGGAATTTTCAAGCCAACTTTCATACATTTGCCACATACTTGAGCTATATATCACAAATTAATTATTTCATTCAAAATTATTATATATTTATATATATATGTAGAAAACTTTGAACTATATATCTAAATATGATTATATATCGATCTTTTGAGGTTGATATTTAGCAGAAGCAAAGCATCCACTTTGATTTCATTTATTACTATTAAAGTATTAATTAACCTTTTTGTTGGAAATCATAATTACATTTTATTATTTGGTTATTAGTTATATTAAGCATATTTTATACATCCCATCATTATAAGGGGTCTTTTAGATTTAGACTTAAATTAGGTTTTAGCTGTTTTCTTTATTGTCCTTTTATTTATTTTTCCTTTTTCATTGTAACCCTAGTTTTTCTATATAAATATACATCTTTGGCTCTCATATTGAGTATGTCAAAACCCTAATTACATTTTTCAACTTGGTATCAGAGGGATTAGTTTCTCACCTAGAGTTTTTGGGTTCCACATTTCTAGCGGGCGACCTCTTGCTGCCTGCCCGATCAAAGAGTTTCTTTTGCATCTCTTTTTATATGTCTTCAATAGCATTGTTCGGCTATCCTTACTCAACCTTTGGCCGATTTCGTTGCATCCCTTTCTTTTTTATGTTAGTCTCCAGTTTTTATCTTATTGGTGGCATGTGATGCTCTGTCCCTATGCCTCTTTTCTTCTTCTTTTGACCTCTTTGAAGTATTTCCTTATTTTTTCTTGTTATGAGCTAGGGTTCCTTTTGTGTTGTCAAGTGTTTTTAATGCAACCTTTTGTTGGCCGTATTGGCCTACTTGGTCTCGTTAACAAACTTATTTTGGGTGGATGTTGTTCCCCCTTTGCACATGTTGTTGTGGATTTTGTTCCCCTTTTTAGCGCATGTTGCTTTTCTCTTTTTTACAAAATCAAGATACTTTTTTTGGACATGCACAGTTGAAGCACACATTCTTCGACAAAGGAGTAACTTATTTGAAGACTTAAGGAGGATTAATTTTAAGCAAATGAATGGCATATTAAGATGGCAAATTGATTTCGGTTTAACACCTCCTTCAATTTGAGGGGAGTGTTGGAAATCATAATTACATTTTATCATTTGGTTATTAGCTATATAGTTATATTAGGCTTTTTTTGTTCATCCCATAATTATTAGGGGTCTTTTAGATTTAGATTTAAATTAGGTTTTGGCTGTTTCCTTTCTTAATAAGGGGTCTTTTATTTTTTCTATATAAATATCCAGATCTGGCTTTTATATTGAATATGCCAAAACCCTAATTACATTTTTCAACTCTTTTTTTACTATGTCTAGATCCACGATGGTAGGGAAAAGAGAGACAAGAAACATTGAACTAGTTAGAGTCCCCTTCATTTAGACTATTTACCACACTTGTGTACCACCAGCTATAGATATACATATACATACGCATTGTTAATTTTACACTTCAAATTCGTGGGGTTCTCTCTAGAAATGAAGTGAAAATGGTTATGTATGTGTGTGTATATATATAGCAAATGGTATATATACACACAGAAGTGCACTAAATCGTGTAAATGGATGAAAATTTGCTCACCCATTTTGTGCCCTATATAGCCACGTTGGAACCACGCAAGCAGCCGCTTGTTTTTTGTAACTGGGATTGATGGAAAGGCAACATTGCAATACTAAATGTACTTTACAATTAACATTACGACTTTGATTTTTCAGAGGCACCAACTCCTAAACATCAGGTTGTGGTTTTTTTTTTACACCTAAAATTTGCATTAGTGTAAAGGCCAAAGGAATATTTTACGTACAAGAATAGACTTCTTGTTTCAACTCTTTCCTGAGCGATTATATATATCTCAAGAGCAGCAATGCATCGTATATAAATATGCAAGCATCAAATATTAACCAATTTATTGAATTACATAACAGCTTTAATAAAAATTACAAAGTTGTTGAGTTCAACAATAATAACAGCTACTTCGCCGATCGAGTTTTAATGCCAAGTAAAACTGTTGTAAATTTCTTTTACCTTCCATATGTCAAGCGGGGAGAATGAGTGGCTCATAAAGAAGAGCATTTATTTCCTCAAACGTTCTTCCTGGATTCCTGTATTCATCACTGCTGTTGTATAGATAATAGAATACTGTGTACACCTTGAAAAATGATTCAATGAACCCTTTTGGAATTGAGCTCGATTTCTTTTGAACCAACAAACGTAACACTTCTCTCTTGCTCCTTTCGATCATTCTCCTCACCTCGGTCCTAGCCATTTCTTCAGCTATTGCACCATTACCATGTCTTACCATTAAGAAACAACCATTCACCTTCCTTTGTATTTTGTCTCTCTGCACGAAACAAAACATCAAATTTTGCATTATTTTTCGTGTTTAATTGAGGGTATTTTCAAACTTTTCACTTATCTTTAAGGCAAATTGGACTTATGTCTCGA
Source organism: Lonicera japonica (assembly GCA_021464415.1). Classification (NCBI taxonomy): domain Eukaryota; kingdom Viridiplantae; phylum Streptophyta; class Magnoliopsida; order Dipsacales; family Caprifoliaceae; genus Lonicera; species Lonicera japonica. The sequence continues at coordinate 101,244 of JAKCWG010000906.1, forward strand.
TCCCAGGTGAAAAAGGTGCATCATTTTTTCAAGTCCCAAAAACCGTCATAACTAGTTCAAGAAAAACAACGAAGATACATCTCTTTTGCTAAAACTGTCATGAATTTTCTTTTCTCTTTTTATCGACTAAAATGCTTGCAGCTCATACAAAAGCTCGCATATCTAGAGCCTCCAAAGACTCAGGGTTGGCTGTAACATGAGAAAACAAATAATCTAATAGACTAAAGGAAAAAAGAAAAAACCAAGATAACGTGAAAGCTAGGAAACATAGGCACTCATAAAGGTAACATAAAAGCATCATAGATAAAGGCGGTTGTTAAAAGTATCTCTAATATTGAACCTTATCAACACATGTACAATTTATACATGATCTACAACAAGATTGATGCATGCAAGTAGTGGTGAGGATTAATATTATAGGTGCCTTTGACAATCATCTAGCGTAAACTAACCTAAATATATAATTGATAGAGTGGGATATCCTGGATGGTAAGGGCTCCCACTCGAGCCCGTAAAATCTCGAGTTCGAGTCTCACCTAGAGTTAGGAGTTTCTTTGTCGAGCTCACCGTAAAATCTCGGGATCGGCCCTAACATGAAGAGTATCTCAAACAACAAAAATGTAACTGAAGAAATAGAAAACACCAAATCAACGTGAAGGAAAATAAATTTTAGATAATTTTTTAGTTTTGACCACACATAAAGTGTCACGTGCCCTTCACTTCACCTGACATTTACTTTTAAAATATTTAAAATATTCTTCGATCATTTTATTAGAAAACTAGTTTGTGCCACTTCTAGCAGACCAGTGAGGATGTCACTAGAGCTTCGGTGAGATTGACCGTGGTTCACAGTGGTTGGTGATATTTAGAGACCCGGACGCCTGTATACTAACCAACGTGCATTGTACGCTATATTATTTTTCATCATTAGAAACAGACCTACATGATTATGTACAAAAAAGAAAATGAGGATTTTAATTCGAAACATTTTGAAAAAAAAGTGTCACTCTTAAAGGTAGGTAATTTTTACATACAAAAAATGCTAAGCAGGCCAAAAAATATAGTGCAACTTAAATAAATTTGAACCACACATTAATAGTGCTTGGTTGAAAGTTAATTTTCGGTTGTACTTCCGCTATTTTATTTTTTTTACTAAGCAGCATTGTTCTTTACCTACGCCCATAAAATACTACTAAATTCCGTGTTGGTGAAACCACTAAATTCTAATTCTTGAGAGAATGATGTATTATTCTTAGCAAATGATGGACAATTTTGCCATACGACACTGAAAATTTATAGTATTTTGTGTTCATATCCTTTAAATCATATTCATGCGTATGTTCCTATCTTTAACTATCATGAAAGGAGGTTGGTAATCCACTTCTCAGTTCAAAACTACTTTATTTTTTTCAGATATCGAATCTCGTGGATTATGCTAAACCTAATTGGTTATGGAAAAAAATATACGTTGTCCACCATTTATATTTAAAAAACTTTAAGCAATATCTAATCATATAAAATGAAGTGGTAAGCATAATTTCTATTAAAAAGAATGGCCAAATTTTAAGAATCAATTTAAATTTATCACCTCGAGGCCTTGATAATCATTGAAAAGCCCTCCGATTATGCCGGCATGCCTGAATAGAGTACGATATTCTTCACTTCTGAAAAGATCCTTTGAAAGTTGGGGCCCGAGAAAGTAGAAATTAATAGAATAAAGTCCAATCCCAATTGTTGGACCTCTATTTGTGATATATTCATCCATTGTTGGTGCTGCATTGTTTGTCCACCAGTCCACCTCTTGTAAGCTACACTTGAGAAATTCAGCCCACTACAAATATATATATATAGATATATAATTAAGAAAAATCCCATTAATTAATCAAGACTTGAGGAAAAAAATAAAAAATTTAGGTGGTGGGTTGCAATTTTTGAAGGCCAACCATAACAAATGTTTCGTAATTTTCTAGTCCCAAACGTGAATGACATATTGATTGGAGTAGTGCAGAAGACATTACTCCTCATCTGCAGTGGGTATTCTAAAAAGCTAATTTTGTACTTTCATCTGCCTCATTCGGTAGTGGAAAAGGGTGAAAGGAGATGGAAAAGTGTAAAGTAAAGGTAAAATTAACGGCCGACAAAATTTGAACTTACACGATTTTTGATCCGTTGCGGCAGGGCAACATCCTTCTCATGTGTCGTGAGAGAGAGAGATGGGTTGGTAATTGTAAAATGAAAAAGGAAAAAAAATCTAATACATGATGTGTCGTGAGGGGAGAAACAAATATTTGCACAATATTTCATATGTCGTGCAAGGTAAAATTTGCCTTTTCCAAGTGCAGTTCTTATTTATTGATAGGCTAAATACACATTTTTACACTACACTTTTACACTTTGCACTGAAAATGGTCTCATGGTTCAAAAATTAACTCTTACTATTTCAAGTATCTCATGCTTGATACATCGTCCCTGTGCAATGAAACCATTAGCAGCTTGCTCGTTTATTATTTCTTGAACTGCTGAAAATAAAATCTCATTTCGTTTGGAGCAGTAGTAACCATCAACATCTGAATTCCCAGTCCACCTATATATAGGCATAATTACCATCATTGAAGGAGTTTCATAATTTAGAAAAAAATTAGTCATGTTACCTCATAAATATATAAATATATAATAATTATACATATAACAACGAAGTTAACTGGCTTTTATTTGAAAAAAAAAATAAAAAAAAATTAGGAAGCAGTCATAAGGATGCAGTTTCTTTATTTGAGTATCTGTGATAGAAACTCTCATATGGAAGATAATATATATATGCATATCTATGACACGGTCCGCGTGCTTCAAAAAAAAATTGAAAGACTGCATCTTAAAAAATTATTTATTCAAGGACTAGATCCTATTTTTTCAGTTTAATTAATGAAGGCTGGTGTTATTTACCCCCCTCCATTTCCGTCAAAAACACCACCATCCAAAATTTAACTAAAAACACATTTAAACACCACCTTATTTGTCACAAACACTCTCTTCCATTACCTGATGTTAGGTGAGTGCTTAGTTAGTAACACACTCTCCTCATGTGAACCGAGTTTTTGTAAGTGGATTCACCTCTCATTAGGCGAACCTTATTTGGAAAACACTCCAGTCATCCATTGCCTAATGTTAGGTGAGTTATTACAAACAAACTCTCCTCAAATGGGGCAAGTGTGTGCATCTGCACTCACCTCTCATTAGGCGAGTCTTGGGGGTGTTAGTGATTAAAAATTTACCTTTGGGGGTGTTTGTGACATAAATGATGTGTATAAATAACACCGCCCTTAATGAAGCACTTTATGTCCGTAAGCTGCAAAATTAATCAGATTCGTTGGTAAAAAAACATTTTTTTCCTTTGTTATTAGGTAATTAAATGAAAAGAAAATTGAAATAAGGTGAATAATATATTTACTTTTTAAGCAATTCAATAAGGTTGAGTAGTTCTTCCCTGGAGCCATCAACGTCAAACATATCATCAACAAAAGTTCCAACAAAACTATTCTGGGTCCACGCAATCCGGATATTAGCTAATTCAGGTTCAAAGTGAATGCAAGAAAGTTGGATATAGGAAGAAATCAATGTATGCCAATCAAAGTCCAGAGTCATCATTTCACTATCTTTCACCCATCTGCGCGCACACATACACACATATATTGATATATTATCAAATTCATAGAATTATATATATAAAGGGTCGTTATACGTTTACTCTAAGCAGGGGCAGGCTGTGGGGCTAACAAAAGCGGACGCCCTTCTTCAAATTTTGAGATTTTTTTTAGTTACGTTATATATAATACTGGATTAATTCTAAATGTAATAGGTAAAGAAGGAAAATTTATTTATTAATTATAAAAGATGGTATGATAGTTACGAAAGGATGTAAATTATTTATTTGCCTGGATTAATTAAATCTTGTTGCAAGCAATTTTTCTGCCCTAAAATTTTAGTACATTGAAAAAAAAATTCAGCATTTTTAATTTGCTTTCTCCCTAGACTCAAATTCTCCGTCCACCCAGACTCTAAAGATTAAGAATCTATAAATAAAAATAATAAATTTCCCAATAAATACTTTTATTCGAACATTTGTAGACATTCAAAGGCTCGTGAATCTTAACAAGTGTTCCAGCTAGGGACTTAATAAGATTAATTTATAATGTACGTAATTGTATAAAATGCTATGGTCGAATAATTAATGGACTTACTTCTCTAGTTTCTTAATCTCTTCATGATGTATGGCTTGACACATGTTAAAATCTTGAATTGAAAACATAAGCAAGTCTCTGTTATCGGTATTGGAACACCTGAAAATGGAAAAGTGCAAGTTACATATATAGATACAGAAATTAATTATCAAATCAAATCAAATAGAAATACAATTACCAATTTTTTTCGTACACTCAAAATTGTGACATCCCATATTAATTTATTATTGAATAGTAAAACATACATGTCCCAATAAAACTTGAAAAGTAAAATTCAAAATATATACTACATCTGAAGTTCTCGACCATACGTTTCGCAAATTTCAATACAAATATGTGATTGAAATAAATTTGGGATGCGACTTCTAGAATAATTCTTGAGTGACATATAGCCTTTGGAATGCGTACAATTAAAACCACCATAACTATTTTTAGTGATTTGTTTTGAGTTATTAATAATTTACCCCCTTAAGTTTTATTTGCTTTTACATTTTCGTCAATGAAGTTTATTTTGTATAACACTTGTCCCAAAAGTTTTGCCCCGTTTTCACTTTAGTTCAAAACCCAATTGCCTTTTAAGTTTTTGGATAGAAAATACCATGTGTGTTGCATGTGGGCACAGTAATAGGAATAAAATGGTCAGGCCACCTTAATGCTCGCATATACATTTGTCTTAAGACCAAATGGAGAAGGATGAAGATGGCCCAAGTGTGTCATGTGTGAAAGGATTAGCAACAATGGTGGGTTTTATATGGTGACAATTGTTTTAATGGTGGAATGATTGTCCAATTATGATAATGCACAATAAAGAATGAGCAGTGATGGTGTAGATATTGGCTCTCAAGTTTGAATTTGGTTACTTTTGATGATGGTGTAGATATTGGCTCTCCAAAGTTGGCCTTTGATCGATCAGAGATGACTAGAGAATTTTAGCAGCATTTGTTATATCTTATGATCGATTAGAGGTCATGCTTGATCGAGCAGAGGTGCATGATTTCAGCTTAAAGTGCAATTTTAGCTCATTTCCTCATAAGATTTGAGTTAGGCTCAAAAGTGATTTTGAGAGCTTATTTTGAGAGAGATTTTTCTTGAGTGCTTCTAATAAACTCATTTGTTCCTATAATCAATAGAAGCTATCATCTGAGTGGATTAGTGGTGTTTACGCCGACACCACAGTAAAACCTTGTCTTGTGCGATAGTTATTTATTTTATTATTTCTCTATTGTGAGTGTGCTTGTTGTGACGGTTTCTTCAATTGGATAACCTCTAAGCTTGTGTGATCATTTCGTGTTGCTTTATGTTTGATCTTGAGTGATTTGTCGTAGTAAATTAGTATCAGATGCTAAAACGAGAAATACTAGATTTTATAAAATTCGTAGGTGAGATTTTTTAATCTTTGTCTCATTATTAGTTAGTCAAGTTCATTGGTGATCGAAGATGTCTACTTCTAAGACTGTAAATGTGACAAGGATAAAATTTGACGTAGAGAAATTCAATGGCAAGTCAGTAAATTTTGGCATGTTCCAATGCCAAATGCAAGATGTCTAGATCCAATAGGATTTGCATAAGGCATTATTAGGTGTGGCAGCTAAGCCCACGGCGATGACAGATGTTGAATGGGATGACTATAATTTGAAAGCTTGTAGAAATATCTGGTTGCATCTAACTCAAAATGTGACGTAATATATTATATGTGAGAAATTTGCGGCTAACATGTGAAAGATACTAGAATAAAAGAACATAGAGAATCATCTTAATCTTAAGAAGAAATTGTTTTGGTATGAATACACTAGAGGAACGTTAATGAGTGAGCATGTTGATAAGTTTAATAAAATCATTTCTGATTTGTTAAACTTGGATAATAACACAAAAGATAAAGATAAAACTATTTTACTAATCAATTCACTTCCGAAATCTTATGACCATTTAAGAACCACTTTGTTATATGGGAAGAATTCAATGAAGTATGAGGACGTCTATTCACCATTAATAGGTAAAGAGCAGCGACAAAAAGAGAAATATGGTACATTGTCCGATGTGTTGGTTAGGCGGGGAAGGACAGATGATCAAAATTAAGAAAAATAGGAAAACTCTCTGTCTAAGCCATGTATTAAGTACTTGAATAATATGGAATGTTATAAGTGCAAAAGGAAGGGGCATATGAAAAAGAATTGTCCTAACACTTGGGTAGATAAGGGGAAAATAAGAAAGCGGATGACACTGGAAATTTGGTTACTTCAGGGGGTAGTGATTTCGAGAGTATATTAGTGGTTACTACTAGGGAAAGTTCAATGAACAAGTGGATTTTAGATCCGGGTTGTTCGTACCATATACGCCCAAATAAGGACATTTTTCATACTTTGAAAAAGGTGAATGGAGGAACGGTTTTGACGGGCAATGATCACGTTTATAAGATATAGAGTATTGGAGTAGTCAAGTTGAAGCTACATGACAGAGTAGTCAAAACTCCAAATGAAGTCAAATACATCCCGGATCTGAAGAAGAATTTTATTTATTTAGGTTCTTAGATTCTAACAGATGCAAGATTGTGCTCGATGGTGGAATGCTAAAAGTTACCTCTGGTGCCTTGGTGTTGATGAAGGAAAAGAAATAAGGTAATCTTTATTTCCTTCAGGATGGTACAGTGATGGAAAGTGCTTCAGTTTCTATGAAAACAGGTGAAACAAGTACAAGTTCAAATTCTATGAAACTATGGCACATGAGATTGGGACATGTCGGGGAGAAGGCAATGGCATTGTTGTGTAAGCAAGGTTTGTTCAAGGGTGCAATGAGCTACATGTTAAAGTTTTGCGAGAATTGTGTGCTCGGGAAACAAATAAGAATAAAGTTTGGAATAATTTTTCGTTACACGAAAGGGTTGCATGATTACATACACATGGACATATGGGGTCCTTTGAAAATGAAGTCCTTTGGAGGTAATCACTACTTTGTTACGTTTATAGATGATTTCTCTAGGAAAACTTATGTATATCTCATGAAGCACAAAGACGAGGTCTTTAGGGTGTTTCTAAAATTGAAGAAAATGGTGGAGAATCAGCTTGGTAGGAAGATCAAAGTGCTTAGATTGGATATCGACAAATAATACACTAGTGATTTGTTTAGGGAGTACTATTAGGATGAAGGAATTGTTCACTATTTCATTGTTAGAGATACACCACAGCAGAATGAGATAATTGAAATGATGAAACGTACCTGACTTGAAAAAGTGAGGTGTATACTATCGAATGAGAATTTAGGGAAATGGTATTGGGCGGAGGCCATATCCTATGCTAGTTTCATCGTGAACATGTTGCCATCTTTAGGGGTCAATTATAAAACTCTTATGGAGGCTTGGGAAGGATCTCATGTTGAAATCTTTGGCTGTCCGGCTTATTATCACGTCCATGAAGATAAAATTAATCTAAGAGACCAAAAGGTAATCTTTATAGGTTCAAGAAGTGGAGTCAAGGGAAACAAGTTGTGGTGTCCACAAGTCATGAAGATGATCATTAGAATAGATGTTACATTTGACGAGGCATCTTTGCTCAAAGTGCTTACGGGAGAAAATGTAAGCTCATGATGAAAGTGAGAAGATCAAGGTGGTACACACAAAAGTGACTACTCCGATAGTGGCTATACCGGTGCAATTGAAAATGACTGCTACAATTGATTCTTCCAATAGTGATTTGGAGAATGTGGAGATTCCTATTGAGGGATCTAGTCAACAGTAAGAGGTATTGTCTTTGGTGAATAAAAGGGAATCGAGAGTTCAACAAGCACCACAATGACTTGGCTATGAATATGGTGTAGCATATGCATTGGTGGTTTATGGAGATGAATCGTCTTCTTATCGAGAAGCAGTGGCAGACAATCATTGAGATAAGTGGAAGACGACCATGAGTAAGAAGATGAATTTTGTTAACAAGAATGAAATTTAAGACCTTTGCAAGTTGGTGAAAGGGAAAAAGTCAATTGGTTGTAATTGAAAGTTTGCCAAAAAAGATGAGATTCTAGATTTTGACATTCGGTATAAAGCAAGATTAGTGGCTAAAGGATTTGTGCAATGGGAATGGGTGTTTTATAATGAAGTTTTCTCTTCAGTAGTAAGACACACTTTCATTGTAGTGCTATTACCTATGGTATCACAGTTTGACTTAGAGTTGAACAACTCGACATCAAAATGGCGTTCTTGTGTCTGTAAACTGAAGAAATCTTTGTATGGGTTGAAGCAGTTGTCTTGACAATAATACAAGAAGTTTAATACATTTATGATGGATCATAAATTCAAGCAGAATGATTTTGATCACTGCATTAACTTTAAAATCTCAAGGGGATTCATTTATCTACTTACTCTTATTTGTTGATTATATGCTTATTTGTTCATCAAGTATATTTAATATCAACACGGTGAATGCTCAGTTAAGTCTTGAGTTTGAGATAAGGGACTTGGGTGGAGCCAAGAAGATTCTTAGGATGGAAATCGTAAGGGAAATAAATAAGGAAAAATTGTCCATCACTTAAAGGCAATATTTAGAGAAAATGGTAGTTCGTTTTGGGATGCAAGACTCAAAGCCTATGAGTGTATCATTGGATCCACACTTCAAGCTTTCCATAACTATGACACCAAAAACGAAGAAAGATTTGGAGTATATGGCTTATGTTCCATATACGAGTGCGGTAGAAAGCTTGATGTACCCTAAGGTGTGTAGTCAACTAGATATTGCTCAGGCACTGAGCACTGTTAGAAGGTTCATGGCAAATCCAGGGAAACACAATTGGAATGCCGGTAAGTGGATTTTGTGGTACCTATAAGAGACAAAGAATAAAGGGCTGGTGTACCAAAGATTTGTACGGTGTATTAGTTGTGGGTGCAAATTTAGACTATGTTAGGGATCCTGATAAATGACGGTCAGAAAAAGGATATGTTTTTACTTTGAGTGGTGGTCAGATTAGCTAGAGGTTAATGTTGCAAGGTGTAGTAGCTTTGTCTACTACAAGGAAGCATTGTGGCTTCAGGTTTGATAGGTGATTTAGGGATGGTTCAGGACAAATGTCGATGTACATTGTTGTGATAGACAAAGCACTATTCATTTGGTCAAGAACCAAGTACATCATGGACGAACGAAGCACATCGATGTCCAATTTCATTTTATACGGGAGATTATCGAGAGTGGTCAAATTATTTTGAAGAAAATTGGCACTAAGGATAATCCCACAGATATAATGACGAAGGTGACGACTAAGTTTAAGCATTGCTCGACATTAGTCAACATTCTTCGGTTTTGAGGCTCCATTTAGGATGTTAGCTCTTCAGGGTTGGTTGAGATGCTATAGCATTATAAATGGATGAACATGTTAAGAGTGGACTGTGCAGTATACTAATAGAATCGCTGGATGGTTCACTAAGGTAGAGATTTATAAATATTAGCTCTCCAAAGCTAGCCTCTGATCGATTAGAGATGACTAGAGAATTTCAACAACATTTGTTATGTCCTATGATCGATCAGAGGTCATACCTAATCAACTAAAGGTGCAAGATTTTAGCTTAAAGTGCAATTTTAGTACATTTCTTCAAAAGACTTGTGTTAGGCACAAGTCTTTAATCAAATTCCTTGTGTTCTTATAATCAATAGAAGATACCATCTAGGTAGATTATTGGCATTTACATCGACACTATGGTAAAAACCTATCTTGTGTGATTGTTGTTTATTTTCTTATTTCTCTATTGTGAATGTGCTTTTATTGTGACGGTTTCTTCAATCGGATAACCTTTGAGCTTTTATGATTCTTCCGCGTCGATTGTACACGGTCTTGAGCGGTCTTGAGTGGTGATGGTATGGAGGTTGGTGGCGGTTTGATTTAGGTTGTGAGATCATACCAAAGACCCCGTGGGGATATTGGCTAAAGGAAATAAAGCTAAGGATGGTGGTGGTTAGGAAATAGTGATGCAATAAAGGCCTGCAGTGATGGTGGTGATTCGGCGCTGTCTGTGGCAGTGGTTTGGCACTGATGGTGTGATAATAGTGAACCAGCAGTTATAAAATAGTCCAGGCCATTAGTGTTGGACATTTGGGTGGGTTAAAGCAACCAAGGGTGTTCTGGTCACAAACAATGGATAACAAGGTCCAATTATGATAAAACATTGGGCACCAAACTTAACATAATTAAGAACATAATTTATTTTCTATTTTCATGTATAGCATAGTGATTATGATATAAAAAGGAAGTAGGATTATCAAATTTAAGATGGATAAAGTCTATATGCATATATAATTACCTATAAGATGTTTTGAGCATTCGAAAATCATCAGGATTATACAGCTCTATGCCTCTTCTGTGCTTAAGTCGGTCTATAGTGTCAATGGTAAAGTTTAAAGCATAGTCCACCTAAAAATTAATGACCCAGCCATCATCTTATTAATAACCTCCCCATTGAATATAAAATTAATGTAAATTAACATTGAGGTGTTTCAATATTACCTCTTTGTGTAATTTCTCATCATAAATAATATCTTGATTTGACAAGTATTGGTGCTTCAAAAAAGTTCTAGTCCAAACATTTATTTTGTCCAGAATAGGTTCATCTGGTAATATTGCGACTTGTGAAGCTCTGTATAAGTGGATGATGGTGTCTATGGTTGTAAATTGTGGGCTTATTGTGCTGAAAAAATGTTCTTCATCTACAAAATCTGCCAATGCATCTGAAACACGTGGCAAGTTAGTCAGTACATAATCACTCTATTCATTGTTAAATTTAATATAATAATTAATCTCAGTTTGACTTTAATACTTTTTAAATAAATGTTTACTTCAATATAATTAACAATCAAATATCAGTCAAGAGAAGAATTTAAATTGTAATGAGTCTCTCCCATTTTTGTAGGCAAGGGTTCAAACTCGTGCTAGAGCATGGTTTGGACATTTTACTCCCCACCGCTTCGGATGAACCAAAAAATAAAGTTGTTAAAATTAACTTATGGTAGCAAATTAATAAATTTATTTACTCCCACGAATGCAATCGGTTAGTGGGACATGTCCCTACATCTAAGTCCCATGAAATTTGGTGGATAACTTGCCTCCCCCAGCTATTGGTTTGGAAGAACCAAAAAAGAGAAAGATGATCAAATATATGATTTATATTTTAGGCTTAATGATATAGTTTAGGCTTAAATTGAGAGAACGATTCAACTTAAACCCTTAATTTAAACCCTAGACTCACCTAAATCAAACCCTCAATTTAAACCCTAGACAATCTCAAAAAAACATATAGAAGCAATCATGCCTACCAATTTTGAGGAAAAATTAACAATTTTTGATTTACACGAATTTCCCCTAATTTTTCCGTTAACTATGTTAACGGTGTTAAATGCTAGGGTTAAATTAAAACGTTATTGGGAGTTCAATGGGCTTTTAGACAAAAAAAAAAGTTCAATGGCAAAATTGAAAAAAGTGATAAATTCGATGGTCAAATATGATATTAAGCCTATATTTTACTTTTAAATTTAATGCACTGATTATTTCTCAAAAAGAAAAATAAAACTATTTATTTAAGATATCCGAAAAAAATAAGTCACTAAATGAGATTGGGGGAGTAGTTAGTTATATAATACACCTTCTAAAAGGAAGGGCAAATTATATTATACCCCTTGTGGTTAGTCGGGTTTTCGGGTCAGCCCCTTGAACTTTTTTACCCAATAATATACCCCTCCAACTTTTGACTCGAAAAAATGGGTTAACTTCATCAAAACATAGCGTAAAAAGACCAAGAAGACCCTACTAAATAAACCTCTCTACACATGTGGAAATACCATGCTTTGGAAAAAAAAAGGAAAAATTTAACAATGCAGATCTTATGCTCTTTCTTCTTTTTCGTAAAACCCTAGCCCTAAATAAACTCGTCACTTGCCTATGCTCAATTCTTTGGCGAGCACCACCACCTTCAATTATAGCAATCTCCATTGCATCTAACTCCAACAATTTATCCCCTTCCATGTATGTCTCTCTCTCTCACCCACCTCCAGCTCTCTTTCTTTCATCCTCACTGACCCCCACTTTCAAAATAAAAATTTTCGATGCAGATTTAAAATTTACAATCAAGTGGAATAAGGTTTTTTTTTAGTTTGTTGATTTTCAAAGGAAGATATTGCTAGATTCAAGAATTAAATGATGATGATGAAAGGAGAAAGAAAACGGATGTAAAGATTTAGTGAAAAATCGTCAACACTGGTCACTAGAAATGGGAGCTCGCCGGAGATGGCAACAACTATAAAGGCTATAGTTTACTTGAAATTTAGGGTTATTTTGTGTGGTTTGGGAAAGGGGATCGGATGAAGAATATGGGCTGAACCGAAAACCCAACTAACCACAGGGGGTTTAATATGATTTACACTAAAATGAACTTATGGTGGCAAATGAATAAAATTTTGTATTTTACTTGCCCCAACATTTGAGTTTTATGAAATTTGGTGAAGATTAATAATAGTTATGATTAGCCTCGCCATATTTCATGAAAAAAATTATAGGTGTAATTTGATTTCAGCAGGCATAAATTGGTCACAAAATACTAAATAAAACAGAAGCATAAAAAATGCGATATAATAAGAGAAGAGATTGGAAAATTTATCATTTTTTTGCAATCCATGTTAGTGTTGGTCATTGTGTCCTTAAAACAGTTTCGCCCCCCTATGGTGCTTACGAAATTATGGATGCTGTCTCCCAATATACAACAATTGCCATGTACTTAAGTAACATTCTAATAACTACGCTCGGGGGAATCGATGATTACTGCACTCTCATATTAAAATCGAAGAACAAATCGAATGGATTTGTGGAATTGTAAAAAATGGGATAAAAAAGTTTGGTGGAAACTCAATAGTTAAAAATGAAGCAAATGGAGGTTCATATAAATTCATGCAACTTTTCGAAAGGGGCATAACTCTTTGGAGAGGGCAGGTCTTTTCACAAAAAGGAATTACCAACTAACTTGTGATTTGATCCCATTTAAGATTAGATGGGTACCTGAAGAAACTTCATATCCATTCAATCTTAATAGCCGAAATGCCAAGGCACAACAGCTTACATCCAAAATAATCTCTTCACTTCTCTGTTGCCAACACCTACGTGCCAAATCATTAAAGAGTTTTTTTAATGACTATATATATATAATGAAATATAAGAACAATTTTTAAAAATTACCTGTGCGTTTCATCCAAAATAATTTCTATCTCATGTTTGAAATATCGACTTATCCCCAGCCTATCGACAATATCCACCATGCACAGACGGGAATATACATCAAATGGATAAATGGTAGGGACTGAAATATTAATAACAGAAACGTTGTCATTAATTATTAGAAGCACTCATCAAATTAGTGTCAGGAAATTAATTAGAAGATTTACCAAAAAAAAATATAACAAAATTATATATATATACCTACCTGCCTTTCCATGAATTTTTGAAAGGGACTGCAAGTAGTCAAAACATTTGTCATCATGAAACTGAATCAATGCAGCTGCTGATGTGGCAGGGGAATTAAAAAGAGAACCATTACTTCTTTGTTGATTCTTCATCACCTCCTTCCACTCATATGATTCATCCAATCCTTCAGCATAGTATACAAGATGACCTTCCTTTCCCCTGAAACTGATTTTTCCAAAATTACGGGTTCAAACATTGTTATAAATCTACTGAAATTTGAAATCCGCGGAAATTGACCCGAATATCTCATTACAAAGACCCAAAAAAATAATAAAAATAAAAAGGTAACGTTAATTAATACGTACGGACATTAGAATTCAAATTTTGTTGTCATAATCGCTAGTGATGATTGATTTGCTTTTATATATACAAGGACCATTTTTATATATACAAGGACCAATTACCGATCCCCAAACATATTCCTTTTACGAGCCAAAGAATGAATGCATTAGGCAATATAATTAGCCTCTCTTCTCATAAGAGCAAAGGAAAATGCGGCAAAATCTGGCAATATATACACTTCTTTCATGGTAGTTACATAATAACAACTGATGTTTATATTTTGTGAAGATAACCTATATATATAATGTATAGCAGTAAAATTATGTTGTAAGAATACCCGATAAATGTAGCATTGCTCTTTTAAACTTTTTTTTATTACAAATAAGTCACATTAATATGACCTTTAATAAAAATAAGGAGGGTGTCATGACAAAAAATTAATCTGTGCTAAAACTTTCGGGTTATTTTTTTATTCAAATTCTTATTTTCATAACTATAATTATTTAATTGTATACCTTTGAAGTTGAAGGTGTCGATTGAGAAACATTACATTCACAAAATCGGAGTCCAGAGGCAGATTCAAACCCAAATCGTTAGCGTAATTAATCATGCTCGGGAATATGATATCAAACCCAATTGGAGAAGACTGGTGTTTGTCCATCACAGCATATCTCTTTGACCCAATAAAGTCCAGTCCTATAAAATTAAGGGTGAAAAGCCTTTAATTTTTGTGAAGATAAAGACATACTACATTGCGAATCAAAGTTAAAGGCATTTCTTTTCTTGACTAATTAATTACTTTCCTTTGCGTTTTAAATTGATATTTTATTTTAATTTTGATTTTTTTAAAAAAAGCATTAACTTTAGCATAAATAATAGTTAAGAATGCAACTTATTTTTGTCGTGAGATTTGATATATTAATTATGACCAAAAAAAATGAAACTATTAATTTAAAATATGTTAAAATAAAAAATGAAACCATCTATTTTAAACAGAAAAAATACTTCAATGAGAAAATTTTCTTATATTTATAAATAAAAGGGATTATATGAAAAGCCATATTTCGAGCTTTTAATTTGCACATATATGCCTCTAATTGAATCACAATACTGGCCTTGTTCTGTCTCATTAATTACGCGATGGAAAAGAAACTTTCACGCCATGAGAGAGACAGACATGTACGCTATACTTCTATGAAATTTGACCGAATTTTAACTTTGATTCATGCATAAAGTTTCATTTTTGCTAATCCCGTGAGTAAAATGTGATCTATTACTTTAATCCAAAATCCAATGTTTCGTTTATTTCTTATACTGAAAATGCTACATGCAACTACGTGACCTGAAGATCAATGTGACCCTTGTTATTTTCCATACAAGAAACAAATAGTAACTAAGTTGGATTTTGGATTAAAGTAATAATAATATCAAACTTTACAGATGAGAATATTGAGGAAAATATATAAAACTTCATGAATCAAAGTAAAATTAGGTCAAACTTCACGAAGATTTACTATAAATAACTCCAAACATTACAACATATATTTTTCTGAAATTAAACAAGGGTGGGAATTTTAACTTGAGCACCTTTTTGAACAAGTTGTTCGCCGACTTTCCATTTTTGAAGGGCAAGTACACAAGCTAGTGTGGAAGAAAGAGAATCTTTAACAAGTGATGGATGGTTGGAACTTAATCCCCACGAACCATCTGCCTTTTGATTCTCCATTACCCACTCCAAACAACCTGGGAAACAAGGCTGCTGATTTGGAGAATCCCTATTGGACGGCACCATGGCCACCCATGCAGTGTCATACGAAGAAGCCGATAAATCCACCTTCCCAACGAATCTCTCTCTTATTCTTTCAATCGATCCTTGAACATCCTTGTGCTGTGTTAATTAATTGATTAAATATTTTAGTTAGAACAAGTAAATGATATTTTATCATTTCAACTATTTCTTGTTTTGATATATATATATATATGTGCTTGGACAACTCTAGGGAAATTAATTAGCTTACTAAATCAACATCATTCCTTGCCGTGATAGTTAGTCTCTTTGGGTGCAAATCTGCAAAACAAAAATAAATTAATTCAAAAAAGAAAAAATCTTATCGCATGGAAAGGAGGATGCAAGATATTTAGACTCTACTAATATATAGAACAAATTAATTTTAGAACAATATTAATTGTTAGAGGGAGAAATTAAGGCCTTGTTTGATCAGGCCGTCCACTCTGCACGCATGCATGCAATGCAATATTGATTACATACAAATATATATATATATATATATATTTCTAACCTGATGAATATTTCTTGGCACTGATATTATGTCGTGAGAGGTGTATGAGATTATGGGATTGAGGGAGTAGTGACATTTGAGCCATAAAGAGAGAGAGAGAGAGAGAGAGAGAGAGAGAGAGAGAGAGAGAGAGAGCAAAGTTTGAGAGAGTATGAAGAATCTTTTGTTAGTTTAAGGTTTATTATATAGAGACCTGGTTTTCATAATGCATGTGCAACTTCAATATAATTAATAAGCATGCCAGCTATATACGGACGGCTAGAGCTTATAAAAAATGTTATTTAATTTTAATGATAACAATCACTGTAATAAGCATGCCGGCTATGGACATCTAGAGCTTATAAGAAATGTTATTTAATTTTATAGAAAACTAGGATTTAGTCCCCACAATTTAAATTATATAATGTTAAGGACTACCAAAGATAAGAAATTAGTGACACCTCCCTAGTTTGACTTTTTAACTCAAAATATTTGTTATGTGGTTTCAATCCAAGATGCACGTTTTTGGCCTAATGACCGGAATACCCATTGAGTGAATTTTAGAAAAGTTTTGTGACATACATAATTTTAGAGAGGAATGATGACGTACATAACTTTAGGGATCATAATTAATTAGTATATTAATGAAAAATGCATTTATGTTTTGAAATGTATTATTTTCTAAATATGTAAATATATGAGTTTTTCATAATCATTTTTTTTGGAAATATTTTATAACCAGTTTTAACTTCTTGAAAGAACAAGTATTTTTTTTAATTGATTAGATACTTAAATTTATTTAATAGATTTTTCATATATCCTGTGTTAACTTGTATGGTTACTAATTTTAGAAATTCCATATAATTTTTTACTTAGTATCAAATTTAAATAAATTAAAGTGTTTTACAAATATTTAGTGTAATAAATTTAATTTTAATATTTTAAAATGTATTATATAATAGGTATTGTAAAAGATAATTATTAATAATATAATGTAAAATTGATACTCAACATGTGAAAATTATTTGTAACAAATATTCTGTATTAAACCATATATATATATATATATATATATGTATATATGTATGTATGTATGTATGTATTTATGTATGTGTGTGTGTGTGTATTTATATATTATACCATTACAATATTTGTAACAGATATTCCGTATTTCAATGTAATATATATTTGAATATCTGTTAATATTCTATTTTCCCAATTTATCTATTTAAATATTTGAATAGATATTTTTTATTTGTAACAGATATTTCTTATTTGAATATATTTTAGTATTCTATTTTCCTAATTTATCTGTTTAAATGTATATTTATTAATATTTTTTTTTATTTTCCTAAACATTTGAATATTTATTAATATTCTATTTCCCCAATTTTTCTATTTGAATATATATTTGAATAACTATTTAATAACATATATTTATTTATATTTATATTACAAAACATTTGAATATATGTTAATATTATATTTTCTTCAATTTATCTATTTAAATATATATTGAATATTTGTTGAATAATGTATATTAATTTATCTATTTAGAGAAATATATATATATATATATATTACTAAAAATTTGAATAGTTGTTAACATTCTATTTTTCCAAAATTATATGTTTAAATATATATTTGAATATCTCTTTAAATGTATATTTATTTTTCTATTTAGAGAAATAATATATTTATTTAGATTTATATTGCTAAATATTTTAATATTTGTAACAGATATTTGTTATTTGAATAAATGTTAATATTATATTTTCCTAATTTATCTGTTTAAATATATATATATATATATATGAATATTTGTTTAAATGTATATTCATTAATATTTTTATTTATATTCCTAAATATTTGAATATCTATTAATATTCTATTTCCCCAATTTTTCTATTTAAATATATATTTGAATAACTGTTTAATAACATATATTAATTTATATTTATATTACTAAACATTTGAATATATGTTAATATTTTATTTTGTTCAATTTATCTATTTAAATATATATTGAATAGCATATATTAATTTATCTACTTAGAGAAATATATATATATATATATATATTACTAAACATTTGAATATTTGTTAATATTCTATTTTTTCCAATTTATATGTTTAAATATATATTTGAATATCTGTGTAAATGTAATTTTTTTTATCTATTCAGAGAAATAATATATATATTTATTTATATTACGAAACATTTGAATACCTGTTAGGATTCTATTATTCCCATTTTATCTGTTTAAATATTTGAATACATATTTCTTATTTGTAACAGATATTTCTTATTTGAATATATGTTAATATTCTATTTTCCTAATTTATCTATTTAAATATATATATTTGAATATTTAAATGTATATTTATTTATATTTGTAAACATTTGAATATCTATTAATATTTTATTTTACCCAGTGTATCTATTTAAATATATATTTGAATATATGTTTAATAACATAAATTAATTTATATTTATATTACTAAACATTTGAATGTATGTTAATATTTTATTTTCTCCAATTTATCTATTTAAATATATATTGAATATTGTTGAATAACATATATTAATTTATCTATTTAGAGAAATGTATATATATATTACTAAACATTTGAATGTTTGTTAATATTCTATTTTTCCCAATTTAGATGTTTAAAATTTATATGTTTAAATATATATTTTAATATTTTTTTAATTGTATATTTATTTATCTATTTAGATAAATGAAATATATTTATTTATATTTATATAACTAAACAATTGAAAATATGTTAATATTTTATTTTCCCCAATTTATCTGTTTATAAATATATTTGAATATATGTTTAAATGTATATTTATTTATCTATTTAGAGAAATGCGATGAATTTATTTTTACTTATATTACTAAACATTTAAATATATGTTTATATTCTGTTTTTCCCAATTTATCTTTTTACATATACATATTTGAATATTTGTTTAAATGTATATTTATTTATCTGTTTAGAGAAATGATATATATTTATTTATATTTATATTGCTAAACACTTGAATATCTGTTTATATTCTATTTTTTCAATTTATCTGTTTAAATATATATTTAATGGTATATTTATTTATCTATTCAGAGAAATGATATATATTTATTTATATTTATATTACTAAACACTTGAATATCTGTTAATATTCTTATTTTCCTAATTTATATGTCTAAATATATATTTGAATATCTGTTCAAATGTATATTTATCTATCTATTTATTGAAATGATATGAATTATGTATATTTATACTACTAAACACTTGAATATCTGTTTATATTCTATTTTCCCCAATTTATATGTTTAAATATATATTTGAATATCTGTTTAAATGTAATTTTTTTATCTATTCAGATAAATAATATATATATTTATTTATATTACGAAACATTTGAATACCTGTTAGGATTCTATTATTCCATTTTATCTGTTTAAATATATATTTGAATATCTGTTCAAATATATATTTATTTATCTATTTATTGAAATGATATGAATTATGTATATTTATACTACTAAACACTTGAAGATCTGTTTATATTCTATTTTCCCCAATTTATATGTTTAAATATATATTTGAATATTTGTTTAAATGTATATTTATTTATCTATTTAGGGAAATGATATATATTTATTTATATTTATATTTATGTTACTAAACACTTGAATATCTGTTAATATTCTATTTTTCCTAATTTATCGGTTTAAATATCTATTTGAATATCTATTTAAATGTAAAAATTACATATATTAATGGTATTAAATATTTTCCAAAAAATAAAACATATATTGTGATAAACATACATAAATATATATATATATATATATATTTCTATGTGTGTATATTTATATATTTATATATTCGTGTATATCAATTTTGTTAGAAAAAAAATATGTAGTAGTTTACTTGGATGAGTTCATATTAATATCTACGTAATTTTTCAAACAAATTATTTATGTTAATACTTACTTTAAAAACGGTTAACGTATATAATTACATTATATTTAATGTTAATATATGTTCATGTTATGATTAAAAACAAAAAGAAAAACAAAACTAATCAGTTAAATTGTATATATTATTTGAATATATGTTATTATTCTATTTTCCTAATTTATCTATTTAAATATATATTTGAATATATGTTTAAATTTGTATATATATATCTATTAATAAGATATATATATATATATATATATAGATGGTTTAATTGTTATTACATATATTACCTATTTTTAATAATTTTGGAACAACTTTGTTTTAATTTAATAGATATTTTATGTATATACATATATATAAAGATGGTTGGTAGTAATAGTAAAATTATCATGTATAAATAAATGTTAATATTATTTTTGGAACATAAATTAATTACAATTGATATGTATGTTTAAAATACAGTTTTATAATCCAGAGAAAATTAAATAATGTTTAAAACATTCATATATATATATATATATATATTTATATTTGAATAATAGTGTTGTTGCGTAGGTGAAAATAATATGAAAACATTCATTTTCCCCTAATTCCCCTTTCCTAAATCCCACTACTATATATATCTCTTATAATCTATGTGTCTCATATAAAATAGAAAATAAATAAAATTAAATTAAAGGAGTTATACATAAATTGATGTACTTCGTCTGTTATTGTGGACAACATACTCTATGGCATATCAAAACCTAGATCAAATATTTTTGACTTATCCTAATAGACCTGTAATCTTCTTATGTTTATTTATATTTATATTGGATATATTCAATAACAAATCTCTTCTTTAAAATTTGTTTTTGCAGAATAGTGTTTGTTAGTTTTTTACGTGGGAAGATGTTTCAATTTGTATGCATCAGAACATAAAGGTTATCAAGAAGAAGAAGCTTTTATGGATTACATTTAGCTTGTTAACAGAGTTTATGTTAATAGTGTCATGGATATTTAAAATGTAGTATTAATATCTGATAAGTGCCAAAAATTGTTATTTTAACATGCAAATAATATTTTGTTATAATATAATTAATGCTTAAATTATGAAGAATTAATATTTATTTTATCTTTTTGTAGGGAAGAAATAAATTATAACAAAAAGCTTAAAAAGGTGGAAGAAGTCTACTGAAGATCAGAAAGGAAGATAAAAAAGAAAGAATATTCCAATTCAATATTCTCTCCTAATTTGAATAGAACTTATTTTTCTCTCTCTTAATTAAAATCATAATTGAACTCAAAGTTGTTATTTGTTCTAAAATTCTAGTTTCCTAAACCTTGTAAACATCTATCTCTCATTCCTATATATAGACCCATTCTCTACACCTAGAGATAGAAGAAAATATATAAAAAATACATAGAGAAAATAGTTAGAATATAGATATTATTAGAGAGTTCTAGAGAGAGAAAATCCCCCATATACTAGTTGCCGTGCGGCCGAAGTATTGAAGGAGAAGAAGTGTGTAACGACCCGATCCCACCTCAGTACGATATTGTCCGCTTTGGGTAGCGTTTAACCGAGTCTCAGCCCCCGAACGTTTACCCTCTGACGCGCCGAAAATACTTCCGTGCTTAGGTACCCAAGTGCAGGTTGTCAAGTTATAATACTTGGTAAGTCCAAGTGTCGAACCACAAGGATAGTCGGAAAGACGATGTGGTGATTACGAGTCCAAGGTTTTGTGAAGAGAATTTAATTGGTTGATTTTAATGGTTGATTTTAAAGTCTTGCAATAAAAATTAAAATGATATAACAATAGATGAGAAAAGGCTAAGGCATTATAGAATTCATTTGTTTTGCAAAGTTAAGTAAAATCAATCTCATTCAAAGTTCTCAATGCAATTCCTAAGTGTTGAATATTTTACCCATTTCTAAGCAAAAGGGTGTGGAGCAAAAGCAACCCATTCCCATATAAATGCCATATAAAGAAAGGGTGTAAGCAAATATCAACACAAGTGTATCTCTCATTTTTATCTTGTGACAAAGGGTGTGAAGCAAGTGCAACCCATTCCCATATAATATCAACCAAGATTCAAACTTAAAATACACAAAAAGAAAAGGCATAAATTTAAACTAGGCATTTAAGAACTCATTGTTAGTTTCCCCTAGGCAAATGACTTGATTATGAAAATGGCCAACTACAAGGAGTTTAGCTCGATAAATCATAACATTTCATTTGTCTAAGATTGGGAGGTCTAGGTGGAGGTCAAACCGTCCTATATAGACTTATTTGATAAATACAAATTGAATCCTTAAAATGATTAATGAAGTTTTTTATGACATAAATTTAAAAGATCCTCTTTGGCAATACTTTAACTAAGAAGATGATGAGTCTTAAAATCACATAAAGTATAGAAAGCACTCAACATATCATTAAAGTATTAAAAGATTAAAATCTCAAATTTATGGTGTTTCCATGAATATTCAAAAACTAATCATGCTTGGCAATGAAAAGTATCTCATTCAAAGAAAGAATGGACATAAGCTAGTAAGAAATACACAAGTGTATCATTTTCTCATTAATGCTTGAGATCTATGTATACAAGGCATACAAAGTCAAATCATCATATGAAAATTATCTTACTAGTTTATGAATGGTTGAAAAAATGGAGAAGATGAAGGATTCAAAAAGTATTTAACAATACTAACAATGGAATGAGAATTGAACTTACATAATTAATGCATTGCAAACTTCATCTTTTAGCCTTAGCAAAGAAATTTACTCCATAATAAATGTAGAGACAAGAATTATAAAAGTGAACTCCATTTCTCTCTCTAGAAAATAAAACTATTACAAGCTCTCTATAAATTGAGAAATGAGAAGTAATAAAAGTGTCCTCTCCAACACAACAATGAAGACTATAAATAGGAGAGTTGTGTTGGATGCTAAAATAATAAACAATGCTTTTTAATTTTATTTTTTTAATTTTTATTTTTATTGTTTATTTTTGGTGGAGAATTCCACTATCTTGGATACTCTTTAATCACATGGACAATTCCACTTTCTCTCTTGGATGCTCTTTAATCACATGGACATGGAGACTTTCTTTCTTGGATGCTCTTTAATCACATGGACATGGAGACTTTCTTGAATTATTTTTGTCCATGGAAAATTCCACTATCTTGAATTCTTTTTGTCCATGGAAAATTCCACTATTGTATTAAATACAATATTTCTTGAAATCTAAAGACACCAAAATAAACACATAAATATGCCTTTCCAAGCATTGTTAAATACAAAAGTGCTACGAGACTAATCGCGAAATAAGTTGGCAAACCGAGTATTTTAGAGAAATAAACGCGTCAAACAACTCCGAATGAGCAAATGAATGACAATATTAAGCGTTTATCAACTCCCCCCGACTTATCTCTTGCTAGTCCCTTAGCATGCAAAATAAAAATAGCTATATATAATATCCGAAAATGCATTGATAAAATGCACTAAGCCATTTTAAAAACTCCCAAGTTCCCTTAGAAGACGAGGTTTGTCTCGTGAGGGTTTACAGTGATGATACCCACAAACATCCGAAGTTTGAAATCTAAGTAGTAGAATTGAAACATTTTCATGAATTGATTTAAGTGTTTGGCATTACTATTACAATTTCTGGAATGTTGGCATTTGAATAACGATCTCCATTGCTTACAATCTCCTTTAGAAACTAGTTCCACATTCCCATTTGAACACACTATGTATATGGATCTTTGACACAATCATTCTTAATCACAAATAGTTCTATTCATCAATAGTGGAAGAGAGAAATCTTTCAAAAACAAAAGCTCAAGAACTTTGTCAATTTTAAGCACTTTTTTTTTTTTTTTTTTTCTTTTACTTGGACTTTTTGCTAAATTAGCTCAAGGTGGTTTGCATCTCTATGGAGGGTAGCGGTCTCACTTTGTAATTTTGCATTCATAACTTCTTCTTTTTTTTTTTTTTTTTTTTTAAATGCACAAAGGAAGCTATTCACCCCTTTTTCATATGGTAACCTTTGCCTATCCTTAATATTAGACAAAATGACTTATGAATTTAGTCAAGTGAAGCTTAAAGTCAATATTAAGTTTAAAAGTCATCCAAGTTTTTAAATTTTTTTTTAAGTGCCATGCATGTGTCCCCTCTAAGGAGGATCTTTTCGAAAGAGCTTTTATTGCATTTGAACATTATTTCTCTCTACATAAGATGAAAATCACTCTATGTGATACCAAAGACTAAATCAAACCACAACATTATGCATATTCATAGGAAACTACAAGGCTCAAGAATCTAAATAAAGCAATGCCATGGAGATTATCACTCAACTACCTATCCGAATTAAGAATTTCATGTCAAAAACCATCAATTCAAAGACAATTCTAAAAAAAATGATCATCATATTTCAAACTTTCAATTTTTTTTTTTTTAAGCTCTACACGCATGAAAAATTCAGAAATTGAAAAGCCATTAAAGTTTAAGTACATTACCCCCCAACTTGAAGAACGCATTGTCCTCAATGTGAAGAGAACGAGAAATTGGCATTCTCCCATTTGGCTTTTCGATTTTCATGAGGAAAAGAGAGCTATTTTTCAAAGCAAAATTACTATATGTACACACTAACAAAAACAAACGGGTTAGAATTAGATAAAACATAACATGTATGCATTACAACCACATTTCAATCCTCATATCATGTTTATCAAACCAAACCCAAAAAGGAAGGAAAGAAAATAAAGCAAAAGTTTTTTTTTTTTTTTTTTGTTTTTTTTATAAAAGTATATATAACATCACCTATACTTGTTAGGTATAGGTCGGATCTTCAAGAGTGGTGGACTCCTCTTGAGGTGGGAATTCCAAAAATGGCTTAAGGCGTTGTCCGTTCACTTTGAACACAAAGCCGGTTTTGGGATCCTCAACATTCACGGCCCCAAAAGGAAATACATGTCGAACAATGTATGGGCCGGTCCAACGTGATTTCAGCTTTCCCGGGAAGAGATGCAAACGCGTGTCATAAACTAGAACTTTGTGCCCAAGTTTAAATTCTTTTCTTAAAATAGATTTATCATGGAAAAATTTTGCACGTTCTTTGCTTATCTTAGCATTTTGGTATGCATCCCTCCTTAATTCCTCCAACTCCTCAAGTTGCAACTTTCGGTTGCTTTCGGCTTTTTTCAAATCAAAGTTCATCATTTTAATTGCCCAAAATGCTCTATGTTCCAATTCAACGGGAAGATGGCAAGGCTTGCCATATACTATCCGATAGGGAGACATTCCTAAAATTGTTTTAAAAGCCGTACGGTAAGCCCAAAGTGCATCATTAAGACGCAATGACCAATCCTTGCGATTTGGATTTACCGTCTTTTCAAGAATTTGCTTTATCTCCCTATTGGCAAGTTCGGCTTGGCCATTGGTTTGCGGATGATAAGCGAGTGATACTTTGTGATTTACGCCATATTTTTGCATTAAAGATTCAAAAGGTTTGTTGCAAAAATGAGTACCACCATCGCTTATAATCGCTTTGGGAGTGCCAAATCTTGCAAGAATATTTTCTTTTAAAAATCGGATCACCACTTTGTGATCATTTTTCTTGCAAGCTTGGGCCTCTACCCACTTGGAAACATAATCAACCGCTACTAAAATATAAAGGTTACCGAAAGAGGATGGGAATGGTCCCATGAAATCGATTCCCCAACAATCGAACACTTCAATCACCAAGATTGGATTAAGCGGCATCATGCTTTTTCTTGTAATCCCTCCTAACATTTGGCATCTTGGACAAGATTTGCAATGTTGGTAGGCATCTTTGAACACTGTTGGCCAATAAAGGCCACTTTGCAAGATCTTGGCGGCCGTCTTCTTGGCCGAGAAATGTCCACCACAAGCTTCATTATGGCAAAAGCTTAGAACTCTTTCGAACTCGTCATTGGGAATACATCGTCGAATAATTTGATCCGCCCCATACTTGAATAAGTACGGGTCATCCCAATAGAAACGGTTGACTTCAGACAAGAATTTTCTTCGGTCTTGGGCATTCCAATGGATTGGCATCTTTTCGGTGACAAGAAAGTTCACAATATCGGCATACCATGGTGAGGAAGAGATTGTGAATAGTTGCTCATCCGGAAAAGAGTCTTTAATAGCACTCTCTTCAATGTGGTCGGTGAATGAAAGGCGAGATAAATGATCCGCCACCACATTTTCGACACCCTTCTTATCCTTTATGAAAATATTGAATTCTTGTAGGAGAAGAATCCATCTTAAAAGCCTTGGCTTTGCATCTTTCTTTGTAAAAAGATACTTGAGGGCCGCATGATCGGTGAAAATGACAATAGGAGACCCAATGAGGTAGGACCGAAATTTGTCGAGGGCAAAGACAATAGCCAAGAGTTCTTTCTCGGTGGTGGTGTAGTTCATTTGAGCCTCATTGAGAGTTCGGCTTGCATAGTAAATGACCCCGGGCTTTTTGTCCTTTCTTTGGCCAAGGACCGCCCCCACGGCGTAATCGCTTGCATCGCACATGAGTTCGAATGGCAAACTCCAATCGGGGGTTTGCATGATGGGTGCGGTAGTGAGCATGTGCTTGAGTTTTACAAAGGCTTCTTCACATTCTTTGGTCCATTCAAATGGGGCATCTTTCAAGAGCAACTTGCACATGGGTTTAGCAATGGTGCTAAAATTTTGAATGAACCTTCGGTAGAATCCGGCATGCCCCAAGAATGAGCGAACATCCTTGATTGACTTGGGGGTGGGGAGCTTTGAGATAATTTCTATTTTTGCCTTGTCAACTTCGATTCCTTTCTTCGAAATAATGTGCCCTAAGACAATACCCTTTGTCACCATGAAATGACATTTCTCCCAATTAAGAACAAGTTGTTTCTCAATGCACCTTTCTAAAACCTGCTCAACATTCAACAAACAATTATCGAATGACTTACCGTAAACGGTAAAGTCATCCATAAATACCTCTAAGGTCTTTTCCACCATGTCGCTAAAGATACTTAGCATGCACCTTTGAAAGGTCGCTGGTGCATTGCACAACCCAAATGGCATCCTTCGATATGCAAAGGTGCCAAAGGGGCATGTGAAGGTGGTTTTCTCTTGATCATTTAAATCAATCTCAATTTGGTTGTACCCGGAGAATCCATCTAAGAACGCGTAAAATTCATGCCCGGCTACTCTTTCGAGTGTTTGGTCCAAAAATGGAAGCGGGAAATGATCTTTACGTGTTACTTCATTAAGCTTACGGTAGTCAATGCACACTCGCCACCCGGTGGTGACTCTTTGGGGTATTAATTCATTTTTTTCATTTTTTACTACTGTAAGCCCGGATTTCTTTGGTACAACTTGGGTTGGACTCACCCATTTGCTATCAGAGATTGGATAAATGATTTTCGCATCTAGTAATTTCAATACCTCATTTCTTACAACTTCTTGCATGTTTGGGTTCAAACGGCGTTGAAATTGTCTAGATGGTTTAGCATTTTCCTCCAAGTGGATTTTGTGAGTGCAAATTAAAGGATTAATCCCTTGGAGGTCAGCTAGTGTCCAACCAAAAGCTTTCTTATGTTTATTAAGCATACTTACCAACCTCACCTCTTGCTCTTTTGAGAGTTCGGAAGAGATTACCACAGGGTAGGTTCTGGAAGCACCTAGGAAAGCATACTTCAAGTTGCTTGGCAGTGGCTTGAGCTCCATTTGTCCCTCAAGATTTAGTGTTGGATCGGATGTGCTCCCCTTTTGCTCCTTCGGATCCTGAACCTTATCATCAAGTAAGGAAAACACTTGCAAACACTCATCGAATTCATTGGAAGTGGTTAGATTCTCTTCCATTGAATCCAAATCGTAAGTATTATTAAAATGATCTTGGACTAATGACTCTATCATGTTCACATGTTCACTTTCTTCATCAAAATCATTTTGTTGTTTGCTTAAAGAGAACACATTTAGCTCAAGAGTCATGTTTCCAAAAGCCAATTTAACAATTCCATTCTTGCAATTAATGATAGCATTAGATGTGGCAAGAAATGGTCTTCCTAAAATGACAGGAATTTCATTAGCGGGATTTGCTACCGGTTGCATATCAAGAACAATGAAATCAACGGGAAAGTAGAATTTATCAATTTGCACAAGAACATCCTCTATTATCCCTCTCGGTATCTTAACGGAGCGATCCGCTAATTGAATTGTCACTTTGGTGGGTTTCAACTCTCCTAACCCCAATTGTTGGTACACCGAAAAAGGAAGCACATTAACACTAGCTCCCAAATCAAGTAAAGCATTTTTTATGCGACAATTGCCAATTAAACATGAAATGGTTGGGCAACCAGGATCTTTAAATTTTGGAATACGAGTGCCTTGCATGATAGAGCTCACTTGCTCTGTCATAAATGCTTTTTTCTTAACATTCAACCTTCTTTTTGTGGTACACAAATCTTTGAGAAATTTAGCATATGAAGGTATTTGCTTGACCGCGTCAAGCAATGGAATGTTGATCTTGACTTGCCTAAACACATCAAGAATTTCGGTGTTGCAATTTTCCTTATGAGGTTGATTTAACCTTTCGGGAAAAGGGACTTTGATGTTATTTCTGATTTTTTCTATGTCCTCTTTCTCATTCCTCTTTTCCTCCTCCTTTTCCCTCACATTCTTTTCTTCTTCTACTCCTTCACTTGGTGTTGACTCGGCTATGTCCACCGGCGTTTGGGCCTTAGGAACTATAGTTTTGTCAATCATCTTTCCATTTCTAAGGGTTGTGATGGATTTTAACTCCTCTACATTCCCACTCGACTCCCCTTCAACTATCATGGCTTGCCCTATAGGATTAGCTATTGGTTGGGCTGGAAACTTTCCTTTTTCTTGGGTTGCTAAAGCAGTGGTGAGTTTGGACATTTGAATTTTCAAATCACTAACATCTCTATTGGTTTTGTCTACAAACTGCCGCAAAAGAGTCTCCAAATTTGAATTTGGGTTTGGGTTTGCTTGACCAAAAGAGTTGTTTTGGGGTGGAGGTGGTCTTGGTTGGTAGGAATTTGCATTCGAATTTTGATGAGTATTTTGATTTCCCCCCCAACTAAAATTAGGATGGTTCCTCCACCCTTCATTGTACCTTTGAGAAAATGGATCATTGTGTGGTCTAGGATACGAGTTCAAGGCATTGACTTGTGAGGGACTTTGAAGACCTCTTTGAAGGCCGGAATTGTGTGACACTCCTCCGTGGAATGTCCCACCTTCTCACAAATGACACAAACGGTGCTAGTACCTACACTGCTTTCCCTCATTTTACAAGACTCCATGGCTTCGACTTTCTTTGACAATTGAAGAAATTTTAACTCAATGTCATCACCTTTGGACAATTGGTACAAACCCCCCCTCTCGGAAACTTTACCCTTAACCTCGTCCGTGTAGGTGTTCCAATTTTGGGCACCTTCGGCTATTTCATCAAAGTACAACAAAGCTTCCTCCGGACTTTTACTCAAAAAATTTCCATTACACATCGTTTCCACAAACGTGCGCATGGCGGGAGTGAGTGATTCATAAAAATAGCTTACAAGGCTCCATGTTTCGTGGCCATGGTGAGGACATGCGTTTAAAAGTTCCTTGTATCTTTCCCAACATTTGTAAAAACTTTCATTTTCTTTTGGCGAAAAATTGGATATCGCCCTTCTCAAAGCGTTGGTCCGATGGACGGGAAAGAATTTTTTTAAAAACTCCGATTGAAGTACTTGCCAAGACCGAATAGATTGCGGTCTTAGAGCATTCAACCATAATTTTCCTTTATCTTTTAAGGAGAAAGGAAAAAGTTTTAAACGCATTACTTCCTCATTGGTGTTTGCCTCACGAAACGTGGAGCAAACTTCCTCAAAATCTTTCAAATGTAAGTACGGATTTTCGGATTCCATACCATGAAAAGAGGGGATATGTTGAAGCATACCTGGCTTAAAGGAGAATGTTCCCGCTTGTCCGGTGGGGAGAATGATGCAAGAATTAGACGTCGCCCGAGGTGGTTGAAGATAATCCCTCATTGTTCGAACAGGAGGATGGTGATTATTGTTTTCTCCGGTATTTGACTCATTATCCTCGTCAGCCATTTCGGAGGGAGTAGGTGAAGGACTAGGATGCCTTGGTAGTGGTTGGCCTCTTGGTGGACTTATGCGAAGATCAATGTACAAATTTCCGCGCATAAGCCCGGAAGGGTGATCTCGAATAAAATTTTTCACCTAAAAAAATAATAATAAGTAGGAAAAGTAATTTACAAAGGGAGAGAATACTTACAAAGTGATTTTTTTTTTTTTTTTTTTTACAAAACCCGTAATCTGTCTTTCGCCGTATCCCCGGCAACGGCGCCAAAAACTTGACGCGCCGAAAATACTTCCGTGCTTAGGTACCCAAGTGCAGGTTGTCAAGTTATAATACTTGGTAAGTCCAAGTGTCGAACCACAAGGATAGTCGGAAAGACGATGTGGTGATTACGAGTCCAAGGTTTTGTGAAGAGAATTTAATTGGTTGATTTTAATGGTTGATTTTAAAGTCTTGCAATAAAAATTAAAATGATATAACAATAGATGAGAAAAGGCTAAGGCATTATAGAATTCATTTGTTTTGCAAAGTTAAGTAAAATCAATCTCATTCAAAGTTCTCAATGCAATTCCTAAGTGTTGAATATTTTACCCATTTCTAAGCAAAAGGGTGTGGAGCAAAAGCAACCCATTCCCATATAAATGCCATATAAAGAAAGGGTGTAAGCAAATATCAACACAAGTGTATCTCTCATTTTTATCTTGTGACAAAGGGTGTGAAGCAAGTGCAACCCATTCCCATATAATATCAACCAAGATTCAAACTTAAAATACACAAAAAGAAAAGGCATAAATTTAAACTAGGCATTTAAGAACTCATTGTTAGTTTCCCCTAGGCAAATGACTTGATTATGAAAATGGCCAACTACAAGGAGTTTAGCTCGATAAATCATAACATTTCATTTGTCTAAGATTGGGAGGTCTAGGTGGAGGTCAAACCGTCCTATATAGACTTATTTGATAAATACAAATTGAATCCTTAAAATGATTAATGAAGTTTTTTATGACATAAATTTAAAAGATCCTCTTTGGCAATACTTTAACTAAGAAGATGATGAGTCTTAAAATCACATAAAGTATAGAAAGCACTCAACATATCATTAAAGTATTAAAAGATTAAAATCTCAAATTTATGGTGTTTCCATGAATATTCAAAAACTAATCATGCTTGGCAATGAAAAGTATCTCATTCAAAGAAAGAATGGACATAAGCTAGTAAGAAATACACAAGTGTATCATTTTCTCATTAATGCTTGAGATCTATGTATACAAGGCATACAAAGTCAAATCATCATATGAAAATTATCTTACTAGTTTATGAATGGTTGAAAAAATGGAGAAGATGAAGGATTCAAAAAGTATTTAACAATACTAACAATGGAATGAGAATTGAACTTACATAATTAATGCATTGCAAACTTCATCTTTTAGCCTTAGCAAAGAAATTTACTCCATAATAAATGTAGAGACAAGAATTATAAAAGTGAACTCCATTTCTCTCTCTAGAAAATAAAACTATTACAAGCTCTCTATAAATTGAGAAATGAGAAGTAATAAAAGTGTCCTCTCCAACACAACAATGAAGACTATAAATAGGAGAGTTGTGTTGGATGCTAAAATAATAAACAATGCTTTTTAATTTTATTTTTTTAATTTTTATTTTTATTGTTTATTTTTGGTGGAGAATTCCACTATCTTGGATACTCTTTAATCACATGGACAATTCCACTTTCTCTCTTGGATGCTCTTTAATCACATGGACATGGAGACTTTCTTTCTTGGATGCTCTTTAATCACATGGACATGGAGACTTTCTTGAATTATTTTTGTCCATGGAAAATTCCACTATCTTGAATTCTTTTTGTCCATGGAAAATTCCACTATTGTATTAAATACAATATTTCTTGAAATCTAAAGACACCAAAATAAACACATAAATATGCCTTTCCAAGCATTGTTAAATACAAAAGTGCTACGAGACTAATCGCGAAATAAGTTGGCAAACCGAGTATTTTAGAGAAATAAACGCGTCAAACAACTCCGAAAATGAGCAAATGAATGACAATATTAAGCGTTTATCACCCTCACGGCTTTATTTTTGGGAGCTCACGACCAGCTTCCCAGGGAGTCACCCATCTTGGGATTGCTCTGGTCCAAGCACGCTTAACTTCGGAGTTCTCATGGGATCCGAAGCCAGTGAGCCTCCCAAAAGGCCTCATACTTAATTAGCGACCATATCTTACTTATATGGGTCTCTAAGAATCCCCCATTTTTCGATGTGGGATGTCCCCTTTGAGCTACCTTTCCTCCACCCAAGGGAGTACTCCATCACTCGCAGGGCGTCGCAAAGTGGACAGCGTAAAGCCGTGCTGTACACGCTAGTTCGAGCATCATAAACAGGGACGATTTCTAGCTTTCTATTTTTTTATAGTTTGTATTTAAGTACTTTAATTTTAATTTTAATAATGAATTACTATTTTATTTTAATGTGTTATTTATTTAATATGTTTGGCTAAATTATCTCCCAAAGGGGAGGGATGAAACCGCATGGATGTAATGGGCTTAATTTGATTCTAATTGATTTTTAAATATTCAACCCGAATTAAAATAGATTTTGAAATTACCATTACTATAACGTGTGTTTTCTTTCTAGTATTTTAATTGTTTTTAAAATAAAGAAAGGATTTCTTGTGATCACCAATTTGGGAATACATGCGATGCCTATTTTTATTTACATTAGTTTTAAAGAAAGAATGATCTTGATTTTGAATTTATTTATATAGTAGGGGTGAATATTAAAAATATAATTAGATACTTTTTTGTTTATATTTATGATGGTGGATTCTCTTTCCTAGGGATTTCTTAATCTTGATTACTTGCTTGCCGATATAATTTAATTAATTTAATTAGTTTATTTTAACTTCTTAGTTTAGATAATTTTAAAATCAAAATTTAAAAACTATTTTAACTTGGTTCCTAAAATATTGGATTTCGACAAACTCTCCTAGATATTAGTTTGGATTTGGATTGACTCCTACTTATACGCTATACTAATTTAATTAATTTTACATAAAGTAGGGTTTTTATTGCATTTAAGTGTGGAATTAAGTAACGATAAATTAATTATAAAAATTCCCCTTAAATCAATATCAATATATGATTTTCAAAATTGTTGTATTTGTGCTATAATTGAATATACATTTATCACTAAAATTATGCTTGCAATTTATTGATAACATAAGAAAGAAACTGGAAAAATTACACATAATTAAAATTCTTAAAATTGTCTTAAGATAAAACATAATTTTAACATGATCAAATTTTAGAATTTTTTTTATGTTATTACCATTAATTTGTGATATTACTAATTGCAATCCATTAATTAAAATACTAATTATTAATTATGAATCCTAATTTCTTATATCTATTCAAAAGTAAATATTGAATTAACTGTACAACTAAATTATTCTGAAATTATGTACATATAATTTTCTCTTAGGAAATAGAAAAAATAAAAATGCATTTCTAAACAAAAATGTCATAATCAAACAGATAATGGTGACGTACAGATATATATATTTGACCATTGTAGTTATAACATTTTTGTAAATTAGACAATTATTCCGTAAACATTTTTCACATTAGCTGAATTCATGGTGCATCCCCAACATATATACACCATAACATGCACATAAACTTTTAAACATTAGTTCTTACACTGACACTAAAGTGTCAAATCAACCTGAAACACGCATACACCCAATCACACACAATGTAATACAATACACTCCATGGATTCTCTACCCTTCCAAACTCTTATTAGTTTTGTTTAAAATTAAAATCAAATAATTTTAATTTTGATCAAATTTATCTATTTGTTTGCACATTATTAATTGCCCATCTCATCTCGCCCAATCTAGGGGTATTCAGAGTACGACAGTCATATTGTTAGAGGTTTTCGAATTAGATTGAGAAATTGGGTTAGACTATTTTTGCATATGGACTTAACTATAATTTGCTAAATAAGTTAGTGTCTGGGGGAAGAGTCGGACGGACTTTTAAGGCCCATAAGCATGTTCCAAAAAATTTGGCGCTTTCAGTGAGTTTGTAAAACAGACAACCCAAAGATACGAGCATTTATCTAGACACGCATCTTGGAAAAGTAGTGGGAGGTGGCTTCTCGGCGACTTCTTTGTTGGAGGATGCACTTTTTAGGATGCACTTACGTTAGATGCACTTCTTTAAGTATGCTAAAATTAGAATATGAGTATTTTTAAAATTAAAGGCTATTTTTGAAAATGAAAAAATAAGTCAATCCAATTTGGTCTGGTTTTTAACATTTTTCCAAACTGAAGACTGAACCTATGTTTTTGTTGTTCAAAACTTAAGACCAAACTAATCCATGGACTAAAATTAGACCGACCAAAGTGTGTTGATTATAATCAATCATACCTTATTCTCTTTTACCCTATTGTCAAATATTATTCGTTTCACTGTGTCATCTAGCATGGGTATACACTTACAAACCGAACAACAAATAACAAAAAAAAATTGTCTAATATTTAAAGCCTTAAATTTAAATCAAATAATTTCAATTTTAATAAGGTTTATATATTTGAAACATTCTAATCAAGATCAATCTAACAAGATCCATTATATATATAAAATTATGTCAAAAAAAGGAATTCAAAGAAAAAATTATTGAGTTATACATTTAAGAAAATAGTTTTTGTACTTTATTGGTGATCTTAGTTTACCGTATCTAATAGTGTTCATGGTACACCGGTACAGTTTTTTCACCGTTTTAAATTAGACTAATAAACCGGGTTGGACTATTTCACATCTTCCCTTGACTATAATTTGCCTAAATAAAATGCTAAAATTAGAGTGGGACTATTTTATTTTATTTTAAAAAGAATCCTATTTTTGAAAATAATAATGAGCCGTCTAATTTGATCTGATTTTTAGTATTTTCAAATTGAAAACTAAACTTAATTTTTAGTTGTTAAAAACTTTTTGACCAAACTATGTAGTGGCTAAAGTTAAAGCGATCATAGAATACTTATTTGGGTCGGTCATATGTTATTCTTTTTTGCCCTATTGTAAAATATTATTCATTTCACTGTACCGTCTGGCACAAATATACTCTAGTCCACTTTCAAACCAAACAAACGATGACACACCTATACATGAAATTTCATAGTGCTGTTAAATCATCTTTATAAAGATATAATATCCATTTGCAATATCTAAAAAGTCCTAAAATTATGTTTAACTATTAATAAAGGAAAATGTTTTTCGTACTACCTACAATTCTTAATTACTACCTATTTTTATTGGGTGCATTACATGGGTTGTACTTTTATTGTATTTTGTGAATATACAACTCATGTAATGCATGCCGATAAGAATAAGTGGTAAAAATACCCAATAAGTATAGCATTGCTCATTTATAAAAAAAAAACCTTGTAATTGGCCTAACTTGTACTCTAAACATGTTCCGCTAGATAAAATATTGTTGTACATATTAATAAAAGAATAGTAGCTTGATACTAAATTAAAATAATACTCCAGTTTAATTTTTTGTCCTAAATTAATTGCACCTAATTAAAAGCTAAAACGTCAAAATATTTTATCACCACAATAAATAGAAAATAGTTTAAAACAAAAACAATATGTCCCTGAAATACTCTTACGAGTTTAAGAACATTCAAACCAAATTACAACCTTCCATAAATAAAAAGTCAATTCATAATGTCCATGATTAAATACTAAATCATACAAAAAAAATAGAACTTAACAGTTTATATATACCAAAAAATAAAAAAGGGTTAGAATATGAGATCACACCTAACCCTAGATGGTCAAAACCATAATCCTCTAGGAATGGATTATCAAGTGAAGGTTCGTGGCCTCATCTTCATCTCCGAATAACAGCACAACGTCACTATTTAACGTTTGCTCCTCCATTTCATGTTCATCACCTCCTCCCACCATGGATTGTCCACGTGATCTCCATCATCATTGTTGCCATTTTCGTCGTCATCATCGTTGCCATTTTAATTTGGTCTTCACCATGTTTAATTTCATCTTCCTCATCGTGGTCTGTCTTTAATCCTCTCCAACGTCCTCATCATCATGGTTTGGGGGAGTAAGGTGCTTGCTTGGTTCCAAGTCCGTTAGGGATGAGTTACACCTTTTAAGACTAGTGCTTTTTTGGATAGGTTCCATGTTAATTATTTGTATAAGTTACAAAGGGTTGATTAATGATAAGGTATTTTCTTTGCAATTAAACTTGTGATAAATGATCGGTGGAGGAGAAAATATTCCATTTATATATGTCTCATAAAATCCAAAGGTCATGATCCTATGAGATTCCTGATGGTTTCCAAAACGGCTTCCTAGTGAATGTAATAATTACATATACAACTAAACAGGTAATCAATTCTCTCATTACTCATGATGTATCATTAATTGTCACTTTGTTTTATCCACCTAAATTTGCTTGTAACTGTTCATTTAAGTATATATATCGTATACTTAAAAACCTCTTATATTTTCAATAAATTTTATAATTTCAATTAACTTTTGTACACTAGACATATTCTCTTACCATGAATATGTATGTGTATATACATATTTGCTAATATTTAATTAAAAAGAAAAACTAGTTTGTTGATAAACGCTTAATATTGTCATTCATACGCTCATTTTCAGAGTTGTTTGACACGTTTATTTTTTAAAACTATTCGATTTGTCAACTTATTTTGCGATTAGTCTCGTAGCACTTTTGTATTTAACAATGCTTGGAAAGGCACATTTTGTGTTTATTATTGTGTCATTAGATTTCAAGAAATATTGTATTTAATACAATGGTGAAATTTTTCATGGGACAAAAGGAATCCAAGAAAGTGGAATTCCCCATGTGACCAAAGAGCATCCAAGAAAGTGAATTCTCCATGTGGCCAAAGAGCATCTAAGATAGTGGATTTATCCACCAAAAATTAAAAAAAAAAACATTGTTTATTTTGGGTATCCAACACAACACTCCTATTTATAGTTTTCATTGTTGTTTTGGAGAGGGGTCATTTTATTACTTCTCATTTCTCAATTTATAGATAGCTTGTAATAGTTTTTTCTAGAAAGAGAAATGGAGTTCACTTTTATAATTCTTGTCTCTACATTTATTATGGAGTAAATTTCTTTGCTAAGGCTAAAAGATGAAATTTGCAATGTTTAAATATTAGCAAATAAATATATACACATACATATTCATTAACAAAACCTTAAACTCGTAATCACCACATCGTCTTTCCGACTATCCTTATAGTTCGACACTTGGACTTATCAAGTATAATAACTTGACAACCTGGACTTAAGTACCTAAGCACGGAAGTATTTTCGGCACGTCATTTGTATGTTTAATCTTGATTAAACTTTGTATAATAGATAAATACACTTCCCCAAAATGTCTGTATAATAATTTGTTAATATTTATTAAAGAAAAAATTAGTCAATATTATAATATTTAATAAAAAATTTACACTAAACAGTTCCCCCCCCCCCCCCCGAAATAGTGGTATTTTTATTAATTGTTGTATTTTGATTAACAATATTCCCCCCAAAAATGTTTATTATATGTTTGATATTTTTTATATCGATTTACTAATTTATAATTTAACTTTAATAAAAAAATAGATATTACAACACCAGTTTAGGTTGACAAATAGTTAGTTAATACATACATGTTGAATGTTGATATAATAGTATGCATAAAATCATTATATTTAAAAACGATTTACTTGTTAAAAGTGATAAAATTGTGTTTGATATTGTTAATGTAAATTAACTGTTTAAGAGTTTTTTGTTCATTTAAATTCTAATTTTACTACTTTTTTTAATTGTAATTATGCTATATTTACTTCTTCCTGAATCTAAGTATTTGAATTAAGGAAAAAGGAAAAAAAAGTCATACTGCCATATTTTCTTTACGTAAATGTAGCAATTAGATTATTTGATTGAGATGGGTATTTTGGGCATAATATAAATGCATTTATGGATGCTTCCATTATATATAAGGCAAGGGGGACTAACTACTAATTTCAATATCCTACCTTAGTACTAATTAAGATGCTAGATAGGGGCCAAAAACTAATTCCCCCTAAAATTAATGATAACAACAACAACAACAACAACAACAACAACAACAACAACAACAACAACAACAACAACAATAATAATAATAATAATAATAATAATAAAGAGTTTTAGGATACAAATACAAGAAATATTCTTAAATAGTTGACAATGCGCGCGCGCAATAGCTTGTTAAAATATAAAAAATGTTATTTAATTTTAATGATAACAATAATAATAATAAAGTATTAAAAGTCAAACAATTGTTTTTCTTTATCCTTACTCAGATTACATAATCATACTCTAAAGCGATTTTCTTTACATATTTTCCATCTAACTTAAAGAATTTGCTCATAAAAAATTAAAAAAATAAAAACACTTAAATGGTAATGAAATTATATTATATGCATCGAATGATGAATTTATTTTTGACTTTAAAATTTTCTAGGAACGTAATAATTAACTTCATCCTAATTTAGAACAAAATATATTTCTTGTATTTTTAAAACAAAAATGCACTCGTAATTTAGGACATCTCAAAAAACAAAATAGTAAATTCTTAATGAACTTTATTCTTTTTTAGGATTCAACATAGTAGAATCAAACCTAATTACCTTTCCTATGTTTAGAGTATCTCCAATCGTATAATCAACATAACAATTATAATTAATTTTAATAATGTTGGGTTTTACCCCAATAGCATAATTTTAGCAACCTTTTAACCAATAACCAAATTTACTCCCTTTATAATCAAAGTTAACAACCTTTTTCAATAATCAAAATAAGGGACCCACTAATTTTATTAGCTAAAATATAATCTTTTCAAATTTAGATAATATTTTCCTCATTTTTTAAACAAAATTTAAATTGATTAATTTGTGACCAATCAATTAATATAATGGATCCTACAAGTTTGGTTATTGAGGAAAAATAGTCATTAGGGAGGCCTACATTGTTAACTTTAACAATTTAGAAAATGGATAATCAAAAGTCATTTTGATTATTCAATTTTAGTTATTCTATTGAAGATGCTCTTAGCAAACGGACAAATTTAATCAAACGATACAACTTCGTTATCATACGCTAACTTGATATTTTAAAACTTTGAGAATCTTTTGAACTCTTGCTTTTCAAATAATAATTTTGTCCTTCCAAAAATTTATATAATTCTTTTCTTCTCCTCGTTAGTCTTTTTCGTTTTCAAGAAATGGGCAAATATTTAAAGATTAAAAATGAATATTTATATATATACACTTTGAGAAGATATATATTTTTAAAGGGAGGTTTTCAAGAATTTACAGAACTTCAAATATTTGAAGATTAAAAATGATTATTTGTATATATATACTTAGTTTATGAAAGATATATATATATATATATATATATTTCTTTAAAGGGAGGTTTTCAAGAATTTAAACAACTTTGTGGGTTTCTGTTTTTATACATCAAGACTTCCTTTTAATTCGCAGAATCCCCCAAGTAGAATGCTTATCCATATGCCTTGGACTAGCAAGTTGAGACTCATCCCTAGGAGTCTTCATGTGAGGGATCCCCCCCCATTTAATAGTTTAGCTTTTGCTTTGTTTTTTGGGCTTTGGACCTCATTTAGAACAAATAAAAAAAATAAAAAAAAATTCTTTTTGTTGAAGGAAATTACACGTAGTAGTGTTTTATCGTCTAGATAGAATATGTATTAAGAATTTCACTGCATAAATCATATATCATGGGCCACATTGGACTTTCTTAAAAACCCTATTTACTATTGTATTCAAACTCTTAAAAAAATAAAAAAAATCTAACCGCAAGTCGATCTCGCAGACGCACGGAGCAAAAGGACAATTGGTTTTGCAGCTTGATTTGCCACCTTAATTGGAACGAACAACTTGATCAAAAGGCACTGTAAAAAGTCTTCTTTCTCCATCTTGTTTGTTTTTCAGGTTTGTGTAAATTATTTTATAGATTATCGATAGATAGTCCATCTTAGCAAAAGTGCATATATATTATTTTGTATACTTGCTCTTCGTTCTTATATATGCTCTCTGTATAATCTGCCTTTTTTCTCATTATTATCACAAATTCTAAAAATGTAATACAATGTAATTGCATTATGATATTTGTTACGCTATATTTTTTTTAATGTCACATTACCGGAAGGAATATATTTTGGAGGAGTGGCAGAATAGTGGGTTAATTTGTATACATCAGGAGAACCCACTGATTATTACTTTATGCATTTAGCTTTTAATTTATTTTTTTCCTTTCCTTTGACTTTAGCCTTGCACAATTGTCTTGAGGATAGCAGTCTTTATTTATTTATTTATTTATTTATTTTTCCTTCTTCTTCTTGGTAATCGTGTACAGTAGACAGCATCTTGAAGCATATTAATTAATTTTATTTATTTTTTAGGTCTCTTTGTCATTAGTGCAACTTGGATTTTTTTCCCGAATTGATTATCGAAGTTTTTTCCTAGCATCAGGAGAACACTTCATTTACTCTGGAATAAATTAAATTAATTCAATTTCAGAATTTTTTAATTCCACATTACCCACTGGTTATTACTTTAAAATTGAATGAGTTGTATTGTAAATTTTCCCTCTACACTTCAAAATGATATAATTTAATGTAATTTTTTATTTTATTTAAAAAACAGTCTCTATTTTAATTAATTTTCTGTTTCATTTAAAAATAGTTTCCGTTTTAATTCATTTTCCTTTTTTTATATTTTATAATATTTAGAGATATGCACACTTTTGATTATATGTCAGCCTATGTGTCTTCGTATCAAATTGCCAATTATGCCCTGTAGAATCCATGTATATATGTGAACCATATTTTGTAAATCTAACCTTGAAATTTATCTACATTTTGTTATACCACATTTCTGAATTTTTAGTATGTTGTGCATATTTTTTTTTATTTTTTTTTTTTTGAGATATGAAATCTGGCCTGATTTTGAGATAAACAGCAATTTTTGCATGCAATTGATCAATTATAATTGATAAAATAAGGACAGATAAAAAATTAAAGCCGAATAAAAATAAAAAATACCTGAGAGCCTTGAAAATAGTAGAATACTATTTTATAGCATTGTTCCCGAAATTCCAGAACTGATTGATGCTTCAAATGGGGTTAGTGTATGTGTATTTATAGCTGTAGAATAATTAATGGGCCGGGCTGGAAGTGCGTGTCCACGGACAAAGGGTGTGTGTTTGTCTACAGACAAAGGGGGCGTCCTTGTCCGCGGACAAACTCCTGTTTTACACGTGTGATGGTTTTTTTAATTTTTGAAGATCCGACCGTCGAATCAAGCTGATTTTTTAATATGTTATTCCTAGTAACATTTCCCAGCTCTTCACAAAATTTCATGATTTTAAGAGGTCGAGAAGTACCAAAACAAAAAATCGGCTGGAAAGGGTTTGTTCTCGCACAAAGGAAAGGGTTTGTCCACAGACAAGGGGCGTGTCCTTGTCCGCGGACAAGTCCCTGATTACATGTGTAATGGTTTTTTTGAAATTCTGGCCAAAATAAAAATCAGATTAATCTAATTTTTTAACATTTTGTTACCCATTATATACCTTATCTATTGACCAAATTTAAGCTCATTTGGACTTCGAAAAGGTCGTATTTTGATTACCCGAAATAGACTCTCGATTTTTCGAATTCCCGGAGATCCGACCGTCGGATTAAGCTTATTTTTGAATGTTGCTCATTGTGGCAATGTTGCTCATCCGGGTGTCCTTTTGGCTTTCTTCTTTGACCTGTATCACATGTATATGGTATGTGTGCATCTAAGAATGATTGTGCATGCATGTTTGTTCATTTTCTTAGAGTTTGAGATTCTTGCGGGGGTCACAAAATGAGGTGTGCACAGGAGTGTTGAAGGAATTACACGTAGTGTGCTATCACCTAGATATAATATGTATTATGGATTTTACTTGTAAATCATATAATATGGGCCACATTAGGCTTCCTTGAAAATCCTATGTACTATTGTATTCATGCCCTATTTAAAGGGATTATCCAATGAAAGACACAATTGAGTTATTCCACAACACTTTTAATTATATTAAAGTTGGGAAAATGGGGAAGAAAAATTATGATCATATTTTTACGAAAAGTTCATGATAGGATATTTTAATATGATAATGACATATTTTATTACCATAAATAATAACAAGTACAAAATTATAATTAATTACATGGAATTTGACATATGTACTCATATCAATATATATATCATAACATATGTATCTTGTAAATACAAATTGTTTTCTATGATGACTTGTTTCTTAATTTACTAATTATATTTTTGTTTATCTTTATTAAATTCAATGGGTAACACCAAAGTTCTTTACAAAACTTTAAGCAAAGCTTACAACTTTCACTGCAAACTTGATGAGAAGTTTACAAGTTTTACTACAAAAATTGAAATAAAATTTAAAAATTTCACAGCATATTTACAAGAAAAAATTAAAAAATTTGCAAGTTTACAATAGTTTACAACTTTCCAAAGAACAAATTGATAGTGTGATGGGTTGCCAATTTAATTACTAGTAGATAAAAAATGGTAAAACAAAGCATTATGCTATTGCTAATGAAAATCTTTAACAATAAAGATTCATCGAGTGTTAATTATAAAAATAAGGAGCAAAAAATAGCAAATATTTTTTTCTGAATTTGTTGACCTTAAAGTCACTAATCTTGCTTTGATAATAACAATAATTTAATCTTTTTTTAATTTAACTTGTGTGATGTTTCAAGTGTAGCCATATCTCAATGATTTTCGATACTTTGAACAAAACCGACAAACCGATAATGAAATCAATCTCTTACAAGTCTACAAGTATCTCATTAGATTGCATGACTCCCATCAACTTGATCAAAGCATGCATACATGACATTACAAATTAATATGGATCAAAGTTCAAGCAAGTGAAGAACTGAAGAAACTCTTAAGCATTCAAGACTCGTTAAATTTCAATTGAGTAAGTGTTTAAGCTTTTATTGTAAAGTTACTTAGTTGATTATTTATATAGCTCATACTTATTCATATATCTTTGAAAGATTGATAAAAAAAAAGTTTGAATTGAAAATTCTTTGAAAACACCTTCTTACAAAATTCGG
This sequence comes from Lonicera japonica, assembly GCA_021464415.1. Taxonomy (NCBI): domain Eukaryota; kingdom Viridiplantae; phylum Streptophyta; class Magnoliopsida; order Dipsacales; family Caprifoliaceae; genus Lonicera; species Lonicera japonica. The sequence continues at coordinate 144,849 of JAKCWG010000906.1, forward strand.
TTTTGAAATAAACTCATATTAAATTCATTTGAGCATATTTTGAGTTCTCCTAAAAGTAAGTGTCTTAGGAACGTATTTTTGAGGTCCCCAAACTATTAGAATTGATCTTAGAGCTAAATTACAAAAGTTCAAAATTTGGCATTTTGGCTGGCAGATCAGTGGGCATCAGTCGACTAATGGGCTTAGGCTCTGTCAAATGAGTGCCATCAGTCGACTGATGCCTCAGAATGTTGCCGTTGAAGTTTTAAATTTTTGCACCAAACTTATACCAACTCCTTCAAACAACCATATCTTGTCTAGACATATATATTTAACTTCCTAGGCACTTTCAAACCACTTTGAATCACTATTCAACATCATTCTTCATATATTCTTATTATTCAAAGATTCAAGAATTTGTTTTGATCAATCATTCTTTATTTGAGCTATATATCTTCATTAAACTTGATAACTCTAGTGTGAGAATCATTTGTATTCTTTTAATACATTTGAGAGTTATTGTACATTGGTGTTTGCCACAAAACAAACTTTATTCATTATCATTATGAGAGGTCTATCTCATAGAATAGTAAGAGGAGTTCTTGCGTGAGTGTAGAGAGAAAATACACTTGTAGTGGTTTGATTTTCACCCGTAAGAAAATCGGTTTAGTAGAACTTCTCGGGGGCACTACTCGGGCTCGGACGTATGGTCTAAATAACTGAACCGTGTAAACAAAACGTCTTGGGCTTCTTTGGTTTAATCTTTCTATCTCTAGCTATTTATTTGATTGCCATATTATTGATTGTGATTAGGATTGCTTGTTTGATTGACTTGATTCTTGATATAGACTTTAAATCTTTTTGAAACTATTTTTAAAACTGAATTAAATTTCAAAAACCTTATTCACGCCAAGGTATTTTCGGACCTACAATTGGTATCAAAGGTTATACTCTTGTTTTGATTTAAAATCTTAGAGTTTACAATTATGTTTATCTATCAAGGAACCAGCCTTTTTGAAAGTGCTTCCTTCACTAGGCCACCATTGTTTGATGGCAAAAAATAGAAATATTAGAAAAATAGGATGTGCACATTTTTACAAGCTCGTGATTTTGAACAATTGATGGTTACACTTGTTGAACCCTATGAGATTACCAAAATCGAAGAAAGGGGAAATATAATTCCAAAATCGATATCCGAATATTATGAGAATTATATCAAGAAGATTCAATTCAATGCTAAAGCCTTGAACTCCTTACATTATACTTTAAGTATCGATGAATACAACAAAATCTCTAGTTGCAAAACCACCAAAGAGATATAGGAAAAACTTGAGGTTGCTCATGAGGGAACCTCTTAAGTTAAGGATGATAATATAAATATACTCGTTCATGATTATGAATTGTTTTAAATGGAGCCTAATGAATCTCTTACTTCTGTGTATAGTATATTTCCTATCATCACTAATGCTTTGGATCTTCTTGGCAAGGTTTATTGATAAACGCGTAATTTTGTAGTCGCTAACGCTCTTTTGATTGTGTTTATCGCGTTTATCTTAGCCTAGTTTAATTAAATTAATCCACTTCTTGTGCACATACTCAAATATCAAGAATTGCTTTAACATGGCTCAAAGTAGCCTTTTCTAGTGTCTTGAGTGTACCTTCAGGCTATGGAAGCAAGTTGGAGAGCTTTGGAAAGCGTACAAGAGAGATAGAAGCCAAAAGAGAAGAAAAAAAAGTCTCCCGAAGTGTCCTCTGATCAATCAGAGGAGCCTCTGATTGATCAGAGGCCACCTTTTAGTGCAGAACATGCCCTCTGATCGATCAGAGGGTGCTCTGATCGATCAGAGCCCACCTTTTGAGCCAAAATCTCCCATCTGATCGATCAGAGAAGCCTCTGATCGATCAGAGACCTCGCAGATCTCAAAGGACAGCACCCAAAAGCAGTTTTTCTCCCCTTTTTATGCATTGAAACTCACCAAAAGTGCTGGACTTTCCATTTCTAGATAGGATGAGGTGCTTACCCATTGGGTTCTTTAGAAAAGTGTACTAGAATACCCATTTTTGGGCATTGCTCTCCCATTATTTATTTGCTCTTTGTCCCTCATGTATGGTATGCAATTTTCTAGATCTAGATTCAAGTTAGATAAATATTATTTTGCTGCACTTTCTCTCTATCTATCACTTTTGTAAGAAATCTAGTTAGAGAAACTCTTGAGAGAAATGGAGATCACTTTAATGGTTTTTGTTTATACAACTATCATGGAGTAGTTTCATTGCTAAGGCTAAAGGATGAAGTTTGCATTGCATTAATTATGTAAGTTTGTTTCTCATTCCATTGTTAGTATTGTTAAATACTTGTTGAATCCTTCATCTTCTTCATTCAATCAACCATTCATAAGCTAGTAAGATAATCCTCATAAGGTGATTAGACTTTGTATGCCTTGTATACATAGATCTCAAGCATTAATGAGGAGATGATGCATTTGTGTATTTCTTATTAGCCTATGTCCATTCCTTCTATGATTGAGATACTTTACATTGCCAATCATGTTTAGTCTTTGAATATTCATAAAAATACCATAAATTTGAGATTCCAATCCTTGAATGCTTTAATGATATGTTGAGTGCTTTCTACACTTTATGTGATTTTGAGACTCAATATTTTCTTAGTTAGAGTGTTGCCAAGGAGGATCTCTTAAGTTTATGCCATAATCAACTACACTAATCACCTTAAGGATTCAATTTGTATTTATCAAATGTGTCTAAATCGGATGATTTAATCTCCACCTAGACCTCCCAATCTTAGACAAATGAAATGTTATGATTTATTGAGCTAAACTTTTTAGTTGGCCATTTTCATAATCAAGTCAATTGCCTAGGGGAAACTAACAATGAATTCTCAATGCCTAGTTTAATTTTATGCCTTTTCTTTTGGTGTATCTCAAGTTTACATCTTGGTTGGACATTGTATGGGAATGGGTTGCACTTGCTTCACACCCTTTGTTACAAGATAAAAATGAGAGATACATTTGTGTTGAGTTTTACTTACACCCTTTCTTTATATGGCATTTATATGGGAATGGGTTGCTCTTGCTTCACACCTTTTTGCTTAGAAAAGTGTAAGATACTCAACACTTAGGAATTGCATTGAGAATTTTGAATGAGATTAATTTTACATAACATTGCAAAGCAAATGAATTCTATAATGCCTTAGTCCTTTCTTATCAATTGATACATCACTTTAATTTTTATTGCAAGACTTTAAAATTAACAACTAAAATCAACCAATCAAATTCTCTTGAACAAAGCCTTGGACTCGTAATCACCACATCGTCTTTCCGACTATCCTTGTGGTTCGACACTTGGACTTACCAAGTATTATAACTTGACGACCTACACTTGGGTTCCTAAGCACGGAAATATTTTCGGGCGCGTCAAGTTTGGTTTATACTAATAAAGATAGGATTCGAAAAATTCTTAGGATTCTTCCCAAAAAGTGGAGGCCTAAGGTGATGGCCATACAAGAGGCTAAGAACCTCAAGAATCTTGGTATAGATGAACTCTTGGGTTATCTCAAAATCCATAAGAAAGAATTAAAAAGAAAAGATGAGGCAGATTCAAAATCAAAGAAGAGTCTAGCCCTCAAAGCAAGTCAACATGAGGATGGCAATGAGTCATTGGGAGGAGATGAAGATATGGCACTTCTATCTAGCAAATTTATGAAATTCCTAGCAAAAAAGAAAAGCGATCAAGGAAGAGGAAACCAAAACTCATTATCTTCAAGGAGAAACAATGATCGACCAACTCAATCAAGAGTTGAGAATGAAGAAGTCAAGAAATGCTTTCATTGCCATGGACTGAGACATTTCAAAAGCAATTATCCGGTTAGAAGAAAAGAAAAGAAGGACAATAAGGATAAAGTATACAAGCAAATGAAACACGCCCTCAAAGGAACATGGAGCGATTTCAAAAGTGGAGAATCCAACGCCGACTCTAGTAACGAGGAAATGGTAAATCTTTGCCTTATAGCAAAGGATGATGAGGTAGATTCTGATTATGATTCTGTTGACCTTGAAGGTCTTAATCTTATTTTGATAATAACAAATAAATTAATCATGTGTAATTTAACATGTTCTTGATATAAGATTATAGATTTCTTATTTGGAAAATCAAGAATAGCATGATTGCTCAAAGGAAGTTTGATAAGGATCATTCAATCAATATCCGATCAAGTCAATGAAGCATTCGACTAAAACCGATCTATCCAAATCAAGATCATTCATCTACAAGCGTTGGACAAGACAAGAAGATCAATCTCATCACCCACAAGCTAGCAATGCAAATCCATGAAGTACAAAGATCAAGAATCATATGCAAAAGCTTCAAGGGAAAAGCTTCAAGTGAAGAATCAATTTGAAGAAACAAATCGAAACATTCGAAGACTCATCTATTCGGTAATTGAGTGTTTGCTTAGGATTAATGTAAAGTTTCTTAATTGATTGATTATATAGCTCAAACATATTCTTATATCTTTTAAAGATTGATTCAAACTAGCTTGAAATTGAATTTATTTGAAAAACATCATTTTATAAAAACCGAGTTTCAAATTAAATTCATATTAATTTTAAATGATCATATTTTAAGCTATAATAAAAATTGGTATCTTAGAAACATATATTTGAGGTTCATAAATCATTAGAATTTTATTTGGAACTAAATTATTAAATTGAAAAAATATTTTTATTTTTCGTTTAAAATTCGCTCAATTTTTGCCCAGTTTTAATCTAACGGTAAAATGGAGGCCTTCCCGAACTCCGATCATTTTGAAATTTTTACAGTAGTTAGACAACATCTCCTGGCAATTTTGACTAAAATGTGAGCATGATCCAACGGTCTAATTAAGAGAAATTAACAAAACAATGTTGAATTATTTTGTCAAAACTAGCTGTTGGAAAGTTTGAAAATGTATACCTTGGAGCCAAAACCTCTCTTAATCATCCCCAACGGCCATATGATTTTGTAAGCTATAAATATGATGTCTTAGACATGTTTTAACATACTTGAATCATTCTACAAACTTATTTTACATATATACAAAGTTATTCAAGTATTATTGATCATATTCTTCATTTTTGAGCTATATATTTTTGATCAATTTTGATATCTCTTAGTGTGAGCATCATTTGTATTTTGTTATACACAAGAGAGATATTGTACATTGGTGTTAGTCACCAAAAACTTGTTCAAATCATTTTTGTGAGAGGTGTATCTCATAGAATAGCAAGAGGGATTTCTTGTGAGAGTATTGAGGGTGTTTCAATACTTGTAAGAGTGTGTGAGAAGAATACACTTGTAGAGGTTTGATCTTCACCCGGAAGGAGATCGGTTATAGTGGAAATTCTCGGGGAACTAACCGAGCGCGGAGTAGGGGGAACAAGCCGAACCGTGTGGACAAAAAATCTTGGACTTCGATTGGTTTAATCTTTCTTACTCAATCTCTTTATTTACTTGCTATATTATTGTTTGCTTGAGATTGTTTATTTTCTTGATTGTTTATTTGATTGCATTCCTTGATAATTTGTTTTGTAAATTTGTTTTACTTAAACATTGTTAGAAAAGTTTTAAATTCCGCATTAAGTTTTAAAAACCCTATTCACCCCCCTCTAGGGTATTTTCCGACCTACAGATTCATTTAGTGATAATGATGCTTCTATTAATGAAAATATACATGATGAGAATGACTATGATGAACTCTATGAAATGTTTGAGGAATTGCATAGAAAATTTGAAAATTTCTCTAAAAAGTATACAAATCTTAAAAAGAAAAACTCCACATCTTCTAGCAAGTGCGAAACTTTTGAAAAGGAAAACATTGTTTTAAAAAATGAAATTAAAACTTTAAAAAGGGGAAAGAAAATAAAATTCCAAACACACTTGTATTAGAAAATGCTAAGTTGAAAGATCAAGTGGATGACTTGACTAATAGTGTAACTAAGTTCACCAATGAAAGAGATAACTTGGATAAACTATTAGGAATGCAAAGGTGTGTTTTTAACAAAACCGGTTTGGGATATAACCCAATTGATAATCAAAAGAATTATAAAAACTTCTTCAATACATACACACCTCATGATCCCACTCATCTTTGCTCATATTGTGATAGAAATACTCATCATGTGGATTATTGCTTCTATATGAATGAAAGTTTTCCTAAGAGAAAACTTTCTTGGGTTCCAAAAGGAACCATTATGTTTGCTAACCCAAAGGGACCCATCACATCTTGAGTACCAAAGGAGAAGTTACTTAAGGTCATGGTGGGGGTTTGCTTAAAAGCTAAAGAAAGCAAAACCAAGTGGTTCTTGGATAGCGGTTGTTCAAATCACACGACGGGAGACAAAAGAAACTTCCTAAATATCATTCGTAGACAAGGAAGGAATGTAACTTCTAGAGACAACACCAAGGACAAGATTATTGGTATATGTAAGGTTCGTAAGGACTCTATTTGCATTGATAATGTTCTTTTAGTTGAAGGTTTAAAGCATAATTTACTTAGCATTAGTCAATTGTGTGATATGGGTTATGGAGTTATTTTTGAATCAGATCGTTGCATTGTTAAGAACATTAGTGATAATTCCATCTTAATTGTTGCATATAGAACTAGCAATGTGTATACTCTTGAGCTTGATGATTATATTATCTCAATAAGATGTTAAATATTTATCTTCTATTAATGAATTAATGATGTTTCTTGGTTATGGCATAGAAGATTGGGGCATGCTAATATGGATTGATTCACATTTTGTCTAAAAAGGAATTAGTTAAAGGATTGCCTAAAACTAAGTTTGTTAGAGATAAAATTTGTGATGCATGTTAACTTGGTAAACAACACAAGTCTTCATTTAAGTCTAAGAAATATATTACTACCACTAGACCTCTTGATATGTTACATTTAGATTTATTTGGTCCTAATTCGGTTACAAGCTTATGAGGTAAATTGTATGCCTTTGTAATTATTGACGATTATTCCAGATTTACTTGGGTATTCTTTCTTACTCACAAAAGTGAAACTCCACATGTATTTGCTAAGTTTTTAGAAAAGTTCAAAATGAAAAAGTTGCTTGTATTGTGTATGTTAGAAGTGATGGAGGTAGAGAATTTGATAACATTGATATTGAGAACTTTTGTGATGAGCATGGCATTGATCATAACTTTTAAGCACCTAGAACTCCTCAACAAAATAGTGTTGTTAAAAGAAAAAATATATATCTTCAAGAGATATATGTTTAGGACCTTGCTAAATGAACATTCTTTGCTGAAATATTTTTAGGTGGAAGCCGTTAATACCACATGCTATATAATTAATTGTGTTATTATTCGTAAAAAGTTAGATAAAACACCTTATAAATTGTGAAATGACAAGAAACCAAATATTGCATATTTTAAAGTCTTTGGTTGTAAGTGTTTTATTTTGAATGATAGTGATCACTTAGGAAAGTTTGATGCTAAGTCCAATAAAGGAATTTTTATTGGGTGTGCCACTAATAGTAAAGCTTATTGCGTTTATAATAAGAAAAGTTTAGTTGTTCAATAATCAATGCATGTTGTATTTGATGAATCCAATCCTTTTACACATATGGTGCATTCCGATGATGATATTGAAATCATCCATAAAGATGTGGGAATTCAAATTAATGATTCATCTAAGGAAAAACCATTGAGTACTCAAGCTCCTTATAAGGAGATAGAAAATAAATTCAAGCAAACTTTGAATGATTTGCATAGGAGTTGAAAATTTTTATCCAACCACCCTATTAATCAAATTCTTTGAGAGTCATCTAGTAAGATTATGACTAGATCATTCTTAAGAAATGTATGCAATAATGTGATTTTCTTTTCTCAATAGGAACCTAAGAATATAAATGAAGCCGAACAAGATGAATCTTGGATTATAACTATGCAAGAAGAGCTCATTCAATATGAGAGAAATAAAGTGTGAACACTTGTTTCCAAACCAAATAATCATACTATTATAGGCACTAAATGCGTATTTCACAATAAAAATGATCAAAGTGGTTTAATTGTTAGAAACATGGCTAGACTTATTGCCCAAGAATACAATTACGAGGAGGGCAATGAGTATGAGTAAACATTTGCACCCGTTGCACGTCTAGAAGCAATTCGCATGCTGCTTGCTTATTCTTGTTTCAAAAATTTCAAGTTGTATCAAATAGATGTTAAAAGTGCTTTATTGAATGGTTTATTGAGGAGGAAGTTTATATAAAACAACCACCTGGTTTTGAAAATCATACGCATTCGGATTATGTGTTTAAATTATCAAAAGCTTTGTATGGTTTAAAATAAGCTCCTAGAGATGACTAGGGATGGCAAAAAAAACTCAACCCAGATGGGGTGGGTTCGGGGCCGATTTTTTTTTTAAGATCGGGGTGGGTTTGGTATTTTTTTTTCAACCCAGACCTGGTTCGGGTTGGGTTAGGGTTTTGCCTACTAAAAATCCGACCCGGCCCTACCCGCTTACATATATATAAATATATTAATATAAAAATTATATATATATAGTATTTATTAAAAAAAATCTAGACATTTTTTGACCAATTGTAGGCTGTTAGATCATATACATTAATACATTAACACATCCTCTTCTCTTTTATATATATAATAATAATAATCATAATAATAATAATAATAATAATAATAATAATAATAATAATAATAATAATAATAATAATAATAATAATAATTCAGGTCAGGGCTCTTAGGCATGCTTGTGTGGTAGGTTTGGGTTTTTTCAAAAAAACCCGTCTCGGGTTCGGGGCGGGCTAGTGTATATGCGGGTCAGGTTTGATAATGGCCAAACCCGCTCCATACCCGACCCGTTGCTATTCCTAAGCATGGTATGATAGATTAAGTTTATTTTTGCTTAATAATGGTTTTGTTAGAGGCAAAGTTGATACTACTTTATTTATTAAGAATCATGATAATGAAATGCTACTTGTTCAAATCTATGTTGATGATATTATCATTGGTTCTACTAACGAAAGAATTCTCTAATTGTATGCAAAAGGAATTTGAAATGAGCATGATGGGAGAGATGAACTACTTTCTCAGACGTCAAGTTAAGCAATGCAAAGACGGGATCTTTGTTAACCAAGAGAAGTACGTTAAGGAACATTTAAAGAACTTTGATTTGGAAGGAGTTAAGTCGATAAGCACATTGATGAGTTCGACGTTGAAGCTCAACAAAGACGAAAGCGGTAAAAGTGTAGACATTTAAAAATATCGAGGTATTATCAGTAGCTTACTTTATTTAACGGTTAGTATGCCGGATATTATATTTAGTGTATGTCTTTGTGCATGATTCCAAGAGGATCCTAAAGAATCACATTTGATTGCCGTTAAACATATTTTTCGATATCTATCCGGCACTAGCTCTTTAGGATTATATTATGGTATCTAAGAGAGAGCAATTTTGATTTAATTAGTTATTCAGAAACTAACTTTGCCGGATGCAAAATCGATAGGAAAAGCACTAGTGGCACTTGTTATTTTCTAGGACACGCACTAGTCTATTTGTCAAGCAAGAAACAAAACTCGGTGGCTTTTTCCACGGAAGAAGCTGAATATGTGGCGGCTGGAAGTTGTTGCGCATAAACTTTATATATTAAACAAAAAATAGAAAACTTTGGAATTAGTCTTAGCCACATTCCCATCAAGTATGATAAAATAAATAATATTAGCTTGACCAAGAACCCCATACAACACTCAAATACCAAGCACATTCAGATAAAACATCATTTTATTTGCGATCATGTGCAAAAAGGTGATGTTGATATTGAATTCATTAACACCGAATTGCAATTTGCGGATATTTTCATAAAACCACTCTTCAATGATCGTTTTAGTACTATTCGACGTGAACTTGGTATGACTAGAGCATGTGATATCTAATTGTCCAAAATGTTTATAAATTGATCAATTAATGCTTCTCCATGAGCATACAATCATTTTATACATTTCTTGAATTATCTCTTCTGGTAAAATTGTATTTACATAGCTCACATTCATTTTAGATGTTATTTGTGTACTAATGGTTATTTTGTAGTCTAACAGTGGCTACAATATAGAAATCTAGCCTCATATGCAGCTAAAGAAAAAGCTGTCAAAATTATACAGAAAACTGCTTGATCAGTTGACTAAGGGACTACTCAGTCGACTGATGCCATCAGTCGACTAAGGAAATCAGGCATCAGTCGACTAATGATTGGCTGAGAACTCGCTTTAATTCCCCTGTTTTCTCTCACTCCCTATTCTTTCCATTTTCGAAACCAACCTTCACCAAATCTCTCCAAAAACCTTCCTTCACTTCAAAAACTCATCAAATCTCTTCCCAAAACTTCATTTTAAACATAAATCTTCCTTCTCCCTCAATTGATTCATCCAAATCACATTATTTTCACCCCAAATTACACAAACCCATCTCATTCTCTCTCAAACCTAACCCTAACTTCTCTTTTTTGAAATCCCTCACTTTCTTCTCAAATTTCCTCAAACTTCTTACCTAGATTAGTTTGAAACATTGAATTAAACACATTCCAACCTTTTTCAATCATCAAAAATAACTTTTTCTCACCAAATTCGTACTTTATATCCAAACCCTAGCTTTTCTAAAACTGAAATGGCTTCAAGTTCTCAACGCCAAAGGAGGAATGTTTATCGTGAGGCTACACCCGACGTAGTACCATATCGTGATCCTCTTCCACTACTTTTCTTCTCTAACGAATTCGAGAAGAAATTCAACAATGATTACAACACCCGAACTATCATCGAAGGTAAACAATTCAACTCTACTCTATTTTTGTCCAATGAATTGAAGATTCATGCTCTTTTTAGGAAACAATGCATCGTCAATTTCCTTAGCATCAAGGAAAACGTATACCCTCAGTTGATTCATTTGTTTTACACTAATCTCCATCACCTGGTTAATGAAAATGGTCACTTGGACAAGTTTCAACTTGTCACATTGTTAAACGGTCGCACTACTACCTTTAAAAAGGCTGACTTAGTTAGTATATTTGGTTTTTCAACAAATAATGTGACGGGAGTTCTGTTTAACTTTGGAAACTTACTTAGATTTGATAAATCCAAGGCTTTACGCCTCATTCTCAAGAGACGAGACTATTGGATGGGCGATGAAATCATGGCTTCTATACTAAATCTTCAAAGCTGTCTAATTCATTCAATGATTGGATATTGCATTGTTCCGAGACATGGTAGCCGAGCATCGGTAAACCAATTGGACATGTTCTTAGTTTGGGCTATCACAAAAGGATATAAGTTGGACTACGCTAGCCTCATATTCTTCCATCTCTACGACATAACCACTAGAAAGAAACAAGGACTTGTTCATGGTATGGTCTTGACCCGGCTTTTCAAATTTTATGACATTCTGGTTGATGATGAAATCGATATTATTGTACCTATCGACAATGAAATTTATATTGCAAAAACTATAAGGTTAATGAAATACAAGTTAGTTGAGGGACAACGGATTTCAAATGATTCTCAAGACAGTGATGATGATGGCGATTCGGACGAGGATGATGACGAGCCACAATTTGACACCGGGGTTGATGAAGGCCAAGCTCAACCATCTTATGTTACACCTCCTCAATCCTCTCGTGGTAACCAAGCCGTTCAAGAGGCCACACTGAATGAAGCCATACTCCAAGCCATTAACAACCTTTTGATTAATATAAATGCTCGTTTTGATCACATTGAGGACCGTCAAAGGGCATAAGAGGGTGCATTTTTCCACTACCATCCCGACTATGTGTTCCCGGCTTGGACACCATGGCAAAACAATCAAAAATGGCAACCATGGCCTCAAAATCCCCAAGACCCCCCAAGAGTGATCCCTCTCCTTTTTGTTGACAACAAAGGGGGAGAAGAGTATGCGCTTGTTTGAGTGTTTGGTACACACCTCTTTTGCTTTAGTAGTATTATGTTTGGTTTTAAAACTTTAAGTATTATTATTATGTTTTTAGAACTTTATGTTTTTACTCTTTGTTATGTTTTATCTTGTTGGTATGATCTTTAGTTTTATTATGAGATTACTATGCATTGTTTTGCTTTAATATTTTGTTTATCGTATGCATAGTTTGAGGGGGAGCCTCCCTGAATTTAAATTTGTTTTAAGCTCTTAATTGCAAACACACATTAATTTATTGTCATCATCAAAAAGGTTGAGATTGTTGACCTAAAAGTCAATAATCTTGTTTTAATTATAACAATAATTTAATCTTGTGTAATTTAACTTGTGTGATGTTTCAACTATAGCCACATTTCAATGATTTTCATATATGAAACAAAATTTATAAACCGATAATGAAATCAATCTTTTACAAGTTTATAAGTATCTCATTAGCTTGCATCACTCCCATCAACTTGAACAAAGCATACATGCCATTGCAAATCAATACGGATCAAAGTTCAAGCAAGTGAAGAACCGAAGAAACTTTTAAGTATTCAAAACTCGTTAAATTTCAATTTAAGTGAGTGTTTAACCTTTTATTGTAAAGTTTATTGGTTGATTATTTATATAGCTCATACTTATTCATATAGCTTTGAAAGATTGATCAAAAACAAGTTTAAATTGAAAATTCTTTGAAAACACCTTCTTAGAAAAACCAGTTTTAAAATAAACTCATATTAAATTCATCTGAGCATATTTTGAGTTCTCCTAAAAATAGGTGTCTTATGAATTTATTTTTGAGGTCCCCAAAGCATTATAATTGATTTTGGAGCTAAATTGCAAAAGTCCAAAATTTGGCATTTTGGCTGGTAGATCAGTGGGCATCAGTCGATTGAGTGCCATCAGTTGACTGATGAGCTTTGCTCAATCAGCTGATGCCTCATAATATAGCCGTTGGAGTTCTGATTTTTTGCTATTTTTGGCACCAAACTTATACCAACTCCTTTAACAGACATATCTTGTCTAGACATATGTATATATATATGACTTCCTAGACACTTTCAAACCACCTTGAATCACTATTCATCATCATTCTTTATCTATTCTTATTATTCAAAGATTCAAGAAATTGTTTTGATCAATCATTCTTCATTTGAACTATATATCTTGATCAAACTTGATAACTCTAGTGTGAGCATCATTTGTAATCTTCTAATACACTTTAGAGTTTTTGTACATTGGTGTTTGCCACCATAGAAACTTTATTTATTTTCATTGTGAGAGGTCTATCTCATAGAATAACAAGAGAGATTCTTGTGTGAGTGTAGAGAGAAAATACACTTGTAGCGGTTCAATTTTTACCCATAAGAAAATCGGTTTAGTGGAACTTCTCGAGGGCACTGCTCAGGTGCGTATGTATGGTCTAAACAACCGAACCGCGTAAATAAAACATATTGGGCTTCTTCAGTTTAATCTTTCTATCTCTAACTATTTATTTTATTGCTATATTATTGATTGTGATTGGGATTGCTTGTTTGATTGACTTGGTTCTTGATATAAACTTTAAATCTTTTAGAAACTATTTTAAAAACCGTATTAAGTTTCAAAAACCCTATTCACACCCCCCCCCCCAATATGGTATTTTTCGACCAACATAATTTTTTTGAGAAATATTGTAAATAAATAAATAGACATGAAAAAAATTCATTCTTAATTGGTGTCCTTAGAATAACGAAAATAGAAAGAATGGAGTGCGAAAGTCCAGGCTACTTTGGATGGCCGGTGTTCCGTCACGTATATGACTTGGAATTTGCCAAAGAGAAAAATTATGTCGCATAAACAAAATTACAGTTACAATAAATGCTTTGATGACTTTCTTAAAGGGCCAAATATTGTAAACTTTGCCTTAGCCTTGGCTACCAAGCCAATTGATTGCTAGAGAGACTTTAAACAATAAAACTCGACATGCTGTCCTTATTTCTGTGAACACTTTAAACGAGGGACTATTTCCTAGTTTTCGTTTCTTTATATATGGGAATATGGCCATTTGTTTCAACTTTTGCACAGGTTCTACATATCTTGATTGGTACTAAACATGCATTAGATCGACATGTGTAAGCATCAAATGTTAATTGATTCATTGAGAAGTAGGGAAAGGCTTTATTGAAAATAACAAGGTTTCTTAGTACAACAATAATAACCACAACTTAGTTGAATTTCCCATATATACAAGCTAGCTAGCTAGCGAAACTCTTGTAATTTTCTTTTACCTTGGAGGTCTTTAGGAAGAACGAGAGGCTCATAAAGAAGAGCATTAATTATTTCATCAAATGTTCTTCCTGGAAGCCTGTATTCATCGCTACTACTGTACAAATAATAGCACATCTTGTATAGCTTGAAGTACGATTCAATGAACGCTTTTGGAATTGAACTCGGTTTCTTTTGAACCACCATTCGTAGCTCTTCTCTCTTGCTGCTTTCAATCATTCTCTGTACCTCTGTTCTAGCCTCTTCTTCGGTTATTGCACCATTTCCATGGCTTACCAATAACAAACAACCGTTCACCTTTCTTTGTATTTTGTCTCTCTACAAGAAGCACAACATCAAATTTGGTATTAAGGCATTAATTCAACATTCCAATGCAAGATCGCCCTATTTTACTTCGCCCTCTATTTTCTATAAGCAAATTACACTAATCACCCTCCGTATTTTTTTATTGCAAAAGGACAAACAAAGCACCAAATTAAGGCCAAATAGACTGACACTGTTCAAAAAAAGTCCCTATTTTTTTCTTGCCGAAGATTGTCGCAGTTCTGATGGGATTTTCTATTTTAAATACGTAAAATATCCTTCTCTTCTTATTAGGAAGTACATATATTTGGCCACTGTGGTGGGCCTGGTGGACCTTTGACAAGTTTAGCAATGGCTACAAAACTTTCGCCAATAGTAATTGGTGAAATATCTAGCGATTGACTACAGTACATAATTTCTACGATCATTAAAAAAAGCAGAAATTAAGGAGTACGTAAGATAACTTACCTTGAGGCCTTGATAATCATTAAAAAGTCCTCCGACAATGCTGGCATGGTTGAATAGAGTATACTATTCTTCACTTCTGAAAAGATCCTTTGAAAGTTGGGGTCCGAGAAAGTAGAAATTAAGAGAATAAAGTTCAATGCCAATTGTTGGGCCTCTATTTGTCATATATTCATCAAATGTTGGTGTTGCATTGTTTATCCACCAGTCTACCTCTTGTAAGCTGCACTTCAAATGATTAACCCACTGCAAATAAAAAACCATTAATTAATCAAGATCTTAGGGGGAAAAACTATATATTAAGGTCATGGTTCAACTCTCCCTGAATGCCATTTTAAGACTAGGTCACCAGTAATGCAGGAACTTTTTCTAGTCCCGACGTAGATGGCTAGACATTTAACTGGACCGACGAGAGACTTAGTTGAATGCAATAAAATTAACCCAAATACTCTTACCATTGAAAAAAAAATTATACATATACAAGTACTCGTACTATTTCAATTATCTCATGCTTGATACATCGTCCTTGTCTAATGAAACCTTTGGCAGCTTGCTCATTTATTATTTCTTGAAGTGCTGAAAATATGATCTTGTTTCTTTCGGAGCAGTAACCATCGACATCTGAATGCCCATCCCACCTATACGGACAATAACCAACTATTAATGGAGTTTGAAAAATTGTGTGGAGGGGGATTTTGCGGACAACTTCAATGTATTCGAATGCAGTTAGCTCATAAAAATATAATAATGACACGTGTACCAACTAATTTAACCAACTTAATAACTTTCCTTTCTTAAGTTATCAAATTCATGAACCAAACGAGCCCTAAAGGATAACTAATTTATGAAGTAATGTATGTCTGCAACCTCAGTTAGTCTACAAAAATTAGTTAACCTTATTGGTGAAAAAGAATTATTATTATTATTATTAGGTAATGCTTGGTCATAAACAATGAATTATACTCTTAAGGTATATTCGATTTGAAAAAAAGTTTGAAATGAATATGCTACTATTTTATTTTTTGGAAAGTGAGAAAAATAATTGAATGATTTGGTAAGATATTCTATTATTTTTTAAAACTTTTCATGTAATAAAATAGTTTGAGTTGTGCTTACAATAAAATTTCCATGAAAAATAAGGAAAATATGTTCTCATCTCTTTTTCTATTTTCAATAAAAAAATTAGTAGTATTTTCCATGCTTTTCCATCTTTTCTACCAAATGTGCCCTTAATTTCAAACGTTACAAAAATGAATTCACAATTTGGGATATAGGGTAACTAAATAAAAAGAAAAATAAATTGAGAACAAGCGAGAATCATATATTACATTTTCATCAATTCAAGAAGGTTTACTAATTCTTCCCTGGTGCCATCAATGTCAAACATATCATCAATAATAGTTCCAACAAAAGAATTTTGTGTCCATGAAATCCGGGCATCAGATAATTCAGGCTCAAAGTGAATGGAAGCAAGCTGCATATAAGAGGAAATCAATGTATGCCATTCAAAATCCAGAGTCATCATTCTGCTATCTTTGACCCACCTGCAAACATACAAACATATATATATACACATATATAGTGATCAAAAAATAACTCTAGACGGATATAATAATCTGCAATAAAAATTTGGCACATGTAGCTGCTACTATGTATAGGTTAAAAAGGTGGGGTCCCTATAAGACACGTTTTGTCACAATCTATTATAGCGAATGAGTTATTTCTAGATTGATATGTCAATATTTAATGTCAAAAAAATATGTCCATGTAGAGATATTCTCGTGATCGAATTCATATAATTAGAGGATAGGGCATAATACATGTGTTCTAAAGATCCGTTAAGAATCATAGATTCATATCTATAAATAGCAAAATCAGCCCCAATAAACATTTGTTCTAGGACTAATATTGCTCATGCAAGACATAATCTTTCTATAAGTCCGTAATATGTGTGCTCTAGAAGCTTAGATTAATTGGTAATGTACATAATTATATAAAATGCCAGATGGTAAATAATGTTGAGGAATTAACAAACTTACTTCTCTAGTTGCTTAATCTCTTCATGATGTATGGCTTGACACTTGTTAAAATCTTGTATTGAAAATTCAAGTAAGTCCCTGTTGTGAGTATTGGAACACCTGGAGACAGAAACGATTAAGCTATGTAGATACACAAATTAAATCATACCCCAAAATTGTTCATCCACTCAAAATATATTGTGACGTTCCTAGCTTATACAATTTATTTTTTATTCCAAAATTTGGCTTATTGATCGTGTAAAAAAAAACTGGAACTGTCCATCTGACACGAGGATGATCGAGTATATGCATTTACCTGTACGATGTCTTGAGCATTCGAAAATCGTCGGGGCTATATAGCTCTATGCCTCTCCTATGTTTAAGTCGGTCTACAGTATCGATGGTAAACTTCAGAGCATATTCCACCTACAAATTAAGGTCCCAAACTAAATGTTATTAATTAACTTCCCCAACAAATAATAGATGATAACGAAAATTACATTGACGTCTATTAATTAATTACCTCTTTTTGTAATTTCTCATCATAAATAATATCTTGATTCGCTGAGTGTTGATGCTTCAAAAAAGTGCTAGTCCAGGTATTTATTTTGTCAAGAATAGGTTCATCCGGAAATATTGCTACTTGTGAAGCTCTATAAAATTGGATGATTGTGCCAACGTTCATAAATTGCGGGCTTATTGTACCGAAGAAATGCTCCTGATCAACGAAGTCCACCAATGCGTCTGCAACATGTGGCAAGCTAGTTTAGCTTTCAAAAATTCTTAAGTAGTATGTACTCCATTATGTTCCTTGTTTAAAATTAACATACTCCCTCCATATTGAATTGACAGTATCACATTGACAATATCACATTGCATGCAGCACTTTCTAAGAAAATACTAATTTTAAACTAATCAATGATCAAATATATAACTTAAAAGATTAACTATATATGTTACATAAGACAAATTGGACTATCAACTTGGAAGAATCTAAAAAACAAAGGTAAAATGACCAATTTAATTGCGATAGACGGATTAGTTAGTTATAACATAATTTTCATATCTACTCATGAGTTTTTATATATATATACTCCGTGTTGGAATGGATTTTTAGTGGTTAATTGGCGGGAAAGGACTCTTATTTTTCAAGGAAACTTGGTGGAGGTCGATGATGTGTATATTGATTGATTACAATATCATCAATGTCCACGAAATTTCATGTGAAAAAAATAATTCATTTATCCTCAAAATTAACCGGGGCACCTTCATTTTAATTCAAACAATTGTCCATCTCTAAATGACAATTATATATACATACATATATACCTGATGAAACTTCATATCCATTCATTCGTAATAGCCGAAATGCCAATGCACAACATTCTACATCCAAAATAATCTCTTCGCTTCTCTGCAGCCAACACCTATGTACGCATCCAAACTATTAAAAGAGTTTACCTTTTTTTTTAAAGACTAGATGCATGCATGTATGCTCATGTTCTTATATCTATAAGAACAAATTCAGAAATAATTACCTGTGTGCTTCATCAAGAATAGTTTATATCTCATGTTTGAAATATCGACCTATTCCCAGCCTATCGATAGTGTCCACCATGCAAAGACACGAATATATATCAACGGATAAATGGCCGGGACTGACAAATTAATAAAAGAAACATTGTTATTATAAGAAACAAGAGATACTTATTAAAATTAGTTTCAAGTAATTAATTAGAAGATTTAAAATTAAAAACAATAATAGTTATACCAGCTTTTCCATGAGTTTTTAAGAGGGATTGCAAGTAGTCAAAACATTTATCATTTTGAAGGTGAGTGAGAGCGGCTGCCGTTGTAGCTGGTGAATTAAAAAGAGAACCATTACTTCTTTGTCGATTCTTCACCATTTATTTCCAGTCATATGATTTATCAAATCCTTCAGCAATGTACGCAAGATGACCTTCCTTTCCCTTGAAACTGTTTTTGGATTATTTTAGAAGAACAAATTTCACTCAATTACTTGCCTGAGTATATATTTACACTACAATACTGAAAATTTGATACTAGATATTGTTGTTCATATACATAACTTCTTTCATAAAAGTGGACAATCGAAAATAATAGAAGGGGCTTGAATCTGATCGACCTTCTCAAAGGAAAAAATAGTCAAATTATTGTTTTGGGTTATTTTATATTCTTATACGTACATATTCTCATAATTGTGAAAGTTGAATGCATACCTTTGAAGTTGAAGGTCTTGATTCCCTAGCATTACTATAGACACCCCGATCCGTGACCCCCGCAAGAACCCTAACGACCTCCGAGAAGTACTGTTTCTGGAGTCCGGGACCTACCCGAGCACCCGAAACTGCCCCGAAAGGGTTTGTTGGCCAAACAAACCTATTTTCAAGAGGAATTGTCGCACGACAAATGGGTATGTCGCGCCACAATCCCCCTTGTGTTGCGCGACAAACCCTTCTGACACCAGATGATAAACGCATAATATTGTCATGTCTAAGCTCCTTCCCGGAGTCGCTTGACGCGTTTGTTGCTTTAATTCTGCCTAATTATCCACTTATCTCGAGATTAATGCCTTAGCGAGTTTTGTATCTAACATGGCCCAAGTTGGTGTGTATTTTGTAGTATTCCATGTGTTTGTAGGATTGGAGTACAATGGTGTTGCATAGGTTGATCAAGAGTAAGCTCGGAGGCTTGCAAAGTGCTGAGTGAACAAGTTCCAGACCCATGATCGATCATGGGCAAAGCCATGATCGATCATGGTTGCAAAATTTTCTGGCAGAGCACTTCCATGATCGATCATGGGCAAAGCCATGATCGATCATGGCCCTGGCAACTTGGCCATTTCACACCCAAAATGGGCTATTTTAGTGGTTCAAGCTATTTTAGATATTTAGTTAGATATTTTGCAACCTTGTAATATATATTTAATTCTTAGCTTCTAGGCTAAAGGATCTAGTTTTTTTATACAAGTTTTAGAGAGAAGGGAGAGCTAACACCTTGTAACTTCTTCTTCTTCTTCTTGTAAGTTTACTTTGATTTTAAGAAATGAATGCTTCTTCTATAATTCTTGCTTCGAGTATTATGGAGTAGTCTCTTACTAAGGTTACGGAGGTGAATCGCGATATAATATTTGGTGATTTATGGCTCAATCCATGTTTAAAGTTTGAAAAATAATTGTAGATCCTTTTCTTCTTCATTTCCTCCATTGTTACAAGCTTTCTAGGTATACTCATATTAAATTAAGACTTTATATGCCTTGTATATTTAGTGCTTGGTTGTTTATGAACATACAACATAGTTATATGGTTCTAGAAAGCTTGTAGTCTTTTTCCCCCATCCATGGAACTTTTTCCTCTTCGTAGAAATTATGAATAGTTCTCAAAATTTCATGGATGGATTATAAATTTGTTAATCTCATTTTTTATTCATTTATCGATACATTGAGTGCTTCTTACACTTTATGTGATACTTAGACTCTTTGTTTTCTACCATAAGTTATAAATGATGAGATGACAAATTTATCCCATAAATTTCATTCCGTTTCATTGTTTGGATTCGCTTTGTAATTTTCATTCTTTAAACCATGAGATTACATACACTTGCTTTATGTTAAATCTTTTAATGATGAGTTTATCATATCTATCTCGGATTAGCTTCATCGGGAATGGGTTGCCTTGCTTCACACCCGTAGCTAAGAGGTAGGAATGATAACCCCATCTTTGGTGGAATGTCGTTTGTCTCTTTCTCGATATAGCTTCAACTCGGGAATGAGTCGCCTAGCATCGCACCCTTTGCTATTGAGAGATACACCAACATTCCCCATATATCGAGAAATCTTGTGTTGTAATCTTTGTATGAGCTAGTGATCACCGTCTCTTAAATCGTAACTAACCTCCACCTACCTTAGTGCTTTCTTATTAATTTTCACAACTGTTTTACATTTCCGTTGTTCTACAACCATTTCAACTTACAAGAATCAGAAAACACTTTAATCCGTAATCCATTCCATCCCTTTTCACTTATCCCTGTGGTTCGACACTCGGACTTCCGAGACTATATTACAACTTGACGTGCCTGCACTTGCGCTATAACACAACGCGCTATTTTGGAGCCATCAAGTTTTTGAGACCATCCACTCTCTGACACATCAGTATGTCAGAAACATCACTTCAGCCGTTTGTCGCGCGACATGGTACACATTGTCGCGCGACAGATGCACTTTCTGGGGATTTGTCGCACGACATACTCTTCCCACCACTATAAATAGGCCAACACCCCCAAGGGTTTAAGGATAGCAACTTGGGATTGAAGAATTATTGGCTTATATATGATTTTCTAGTCTTTCATCAAGCATTCTCAATTATCGTCTTATTTCGGAAGAATTATCGAATCTATAAATCTCGACACTCAACGTGTCCCGTCTCTAGAATCAAATTCTCGAAAATATCTAAAGAAGGAAAAGATTATTATCTCCGGAGATCTCTCTACCGTATTATATTTTCTTTCTTATTATTATTCTCGTCGGGAAGGTAAAAGAAAGTCTCTTATAGTATTTAACATTAGATATCTGTGTACTTGTTTTACTTATGTTGTTTTGTCCACGTTTTATTTGAATAAACTTATTGCCAAGTTATAAATAGTCTACTGTTTTCAAAACAAAAGACCCTGATAAAATCATTTGCAAAACCAGAAGAGTAAGTACATTATCGTCCGGATAAAATCCTGTTTTCAAAACCCTGACCGTAAAACTTACTTAGGAATTAAAAATCCGGTATATTCTATCTCTTTCATAGATTGTGATATGTCTGGTAGGACTCCCCTAAAGAGTTCTAATTCCATATTAAATTAAGTCCCGATACAAGATCCGAACTTTTTCAAAAGAAGTCAAAAAAAATCCGTCATTATCTGAGGAATAACACGGGAAACTTCCCCTGAAATAAAACAACCTTTTGTCACTTATATTTACATCCTTTAAAAACACTGGATCTCGGAACACAAAGGTTTTTATCCCTTTTCCCGCTTTCCCCAGAAATTAGGGTTTTCTTCACTTGAAAAGTAGTAGACTATCAGTAAAAGCATCCAAGTTTTTCAACATAAAATAAACATATAAAACCACTAGAGACCGAAAGGGCGGAATGGGTGCTTAACACCTTCCCAATCCGTAACATAGTT
Organism: Lonicera japonica; assembly: GCA_021464415.1. Classification (NCBI taxonomy): domain Eukaryota; kingdom Viridiplantae; phylum Streptophyta; class Magnoliopsida; order Dipsacales; family Caprifoliaceae; genus Lonicera; species Lonicera japonica. Next base: position 167,064 of record JAKCWG010000906.1, read on the forward strand.
TTCGAGCCCTATAGAATCCTGATTTCGTAGACAAATGTGTAAAGAAAAGCTTGTATGTAGCCTTTCCTTTTACACAACTATTTTGTCCGTTTTCTCGTAAAACGTACTGGTGACTCTGAACAAACCCTTTTGCATCTAGAAATAGAATATAAGGACACCCGATTTGGAAATATCAACTCGACGAAGCAAATGGAGCGACAGAATCAATTTTTTGGATGTTTCAGACGCCCAACGACGGGAGCGAGACCCGGGGGTCGCATTTTCGGATTCTCACAGTGGCGACTCCACTGGGGACTAGAAAACTAGACTCTTGTATGTGGACTTTTTTGTTTATTTATTGAATACTTGCTTTTACTGCTTTCCCTACTTATGTTAATTGATTGAGAAGAAACCTTTTTCTAAAAATAGAAGTTTTCAAAAATACGTAATAAAGATAATGATATTTGTGAAACCAACCTTTCGAACTTTGCACGCACTTTCACAGATCATGCATTGGTTGTACGAGTGTGAAATTACCCCAAACCCTCGGAAGTATTATAAGTGAGTAGGGAGTTGGCTTGCTTGGGCCAACATAAACCGAAAGCATTTACTTCCACTCTTCTTGGCCAAGTACGCCCCCGAGGTATATCGAGTGACGAGAACACTCACGTACCCGGGAAGTATATCAAAAGGCTCTTGCACGTACCTGCCCCTGGGGTATATCGCGAGGTCTTGCCAAATAGGAAGGAGCCAGAAGCCTTAACCGTTCGTACACCTGCGCTGCATATAAGATTGAGTCAGCTAAAACACTTGTCAAATAGCCGTAGGGGATGTACCACCTTGCGGCTTACTTTACAACACCTTTTTAAAACCCAAGTCTTTTCTCGGCGATTTTTAGTGGTTCTTTTGGCAAAAATCGACTCATAGTCTTCTTTCATCTTTGCCACGTGGTTTCGTTTACAGCCGTAAACGACGACAGTCTGGAAGGTTGGGCCGGTCAAGATCATACCGGAAGACTAGTAAGACCAAGCACACCCGTAATGGCCGACGAACGCGAGAATCAAGAAATGGATCAGAGCCTAGCCGAGGCATCAGTAGTCCAGCCAACCTTAGCCGAGATGCATCGTCTATTTATGACCGTCAGTAAAAATCTAGCAAGCCTCACAACCGAGCAACAGAGTACCCGAGTCCGAGTAGAAGAGTTGTCAGCCGAACGAACTGCACCACCAGGGTTTGAACGGCTACCACCGAATCGAGAACAGAATCAAGGACAGTCATCACAAGTACTTCCCCCAGTCCAAGGAACCAATCCGCCCCAAACGAGCCCCATCATAGTCGGTCCCGTTCAGACCGATCCCAACAATCTGAATCAATTGGCCCCGGATTCAGGCCCCACTTATCAATAACAAGAGCCACCCATCCTCTGGCCCCAACCCCAACAAGGTTTTGAGCCTCAGTACCAACCATGGCCAAAAGTTCCCGCAAGGCCTATTCCACCCCCGGCCCCAGTAGCCCCTCCTAATGAGTACCCAGACATCAACCGACTTCGGGCAGTGTATGCAGAATCGGTTATAGCTTGAGAACAACCTGACGAGGTGTCAAGAGAAAGTGAAGAAATGAAGAAACTGAAAGAGCAGATGAAGGTTCTGCAAAGGGGAATTTCTTTAATAAAAGGAGCAGATGAGATTACATATATGAATGCTTTCTCCCTCTACCCAGAAGCAAGACTACCCCAGGGATTCAAGCTCCCTTCCATCACCAAATTCACAGGAACCACACCCCCTAAAACCCATCTTCAGTCCTACATCAGATCCATGCAAGTGTCCGGTTGTGGAGAGCCGGAGATGGCTCAGGCCTTTCACATGACTCTCACGGGGGCCGCCCTGAGATGGTTTTTTGATTTAGAGAGACGCCACACAAAGACCCGGGGAGATATTGTCAAGGAGTTCATGAATAAATACGGGTCCAACGAAGATTTGGAAATCACCCGCAAGCACCTGGAAATGGCCAAGCAATGCGAGAAGGAAAGCTTCAACGATTTCGTCAGACGTTGGAGAGAGATGGCCTCCCAAATGTCCAAGCGACCCAATGAGGAAGAACAGTTAGAGATCATACATAAGAATTTCACTCCAGCCGTATTGAGTTGCATGGGCGAGCATGTATTCCCACACTTCAGAGCCCTGTTGAGCATGGGGTCACAAGTAGAGGAAGAATTGGCCAAGAAGGCAGAGACCGATACCAAGAAAGCCTCATACACTGGGAGAAAGACGGCCACTCCAGCCGTGAACCAACTAAGCTCATACCCCTATCAACAAAACCCATTTCAACAGCCACAACAAGCACCTTCGATGAGTTGGCCCGCACAAGGAGACTCTTCAAATACCGAGGTCAAGAAAAGGAGAAACTTCTGCACCCTTCCCACTACCCTGGTCAAAAGCCTGGAACTCCTCCGAAAGGCTGGATTAATCACTTCACTCAACCCACGCCCCCCACCAAACCCTATTCCCAGCACCTGGAGAATGAATGAGAACTGTGCATACCATCAAGCAGTGGGCCATGACACGAAACGTTGCTTGGCTCTTCGCCATCGTATTCAAGACCTAATCGAGGCTGGTACCATTCCCGCACCCGGCGGTCCCAATGTTACTAACAACCCCCTTCCTAAACATGCTCCACCTGCGGGAATTAACGCCTTGATGACCGATGAAGAAGGTTTTGATCCCGTGGGACTCATTCGAGACGACCCAGCCTACAAGTCACCCGCTGTGTCGCCAGAAAGAATTCAAGTTGCCCCAGGCCTCAATCCGATAATTGACCAATAGATGGCTAAGATGACCTTCTTACCCGGGCAGGGGTTAGAAAAGGCCAATCAAGGAATCTCACAATCACTTACAATTAAAACCAATCCCGAAAAATCTGGGATAGGATGGACCCAGGATAAGAAGAAACAACCATAGAAATCCCGAGGCCTCCCCAAAGAGACAATCTGCATGACAGAGACCTCCCCCAAAACTTTCAGTTGATCGATAGAACTAGAGTCATCAGAAGCCTCAGAGGGATCAGATCCAGCATCTCTTTGGATACAGCAAATTACCCGTTCGGGAAGGGTATATCAGTCACCACCAATGGATGCCGAGAAATCACATCCTCCTAAAGAGGTAGGAGAGGATTGAGTACTGGAATAGTTGAAGAAAACTCAGGCACACATCACCATTTGGGGCCTCCTGGTTGCCTCTAAACCTCACAGGACCGCCTTCATCAAACTCCTAGATGAGGCCGTCATATCACTAGACTCTACACCCGAACAACTGCTAAACATGATTGGGTCGCTTACAGTCCAAAGAAGTCTAACATTCTCAGATGAAGACCTATCTCCATTGGAAAAGAAGCACAGCCTGGCCCTCCATATCACTGTCCGGACCCGAGGAAAAATCCTGCCACAGGTCCTTATCGACAACGGGTTGACTATAAACGTTTGCCCTCTGAAGACCGCCAGATGTCTGGGTATCTTAGATTCAGAGCTTTCTCCATCAACTGTAACCATTAGGGCCTATGACAACACTAGGAGGGCCGTTCTGGGTTCTCTAAAGCTCGATCTCATAGTCGGTTCCGGAAACTTTTTGGCCGGCTTCCAAATCATAGACATTCCCTCTAGTTTTAACCTCCTGTTGGGAAGAGCATGGCTAAACGACATAGGAGCCCTCCCCTCCTCCTTACACCAGAAGATCAAGATACCGTTTGAAGGGAAGATAATCACCATTCAAGGAGATCCTTAAAGGACCTTTGCGAACTTAGAATTATCTGTCTTGGGCACCGGGTGTCAAAGCATACAACTAGGAGGCTTTTCTTATGAGCCTCAAGTGCAAGCCCTCACCACCCAGAGAATCAAGTATCTTTTCCCTGATAATATCCCCGGTCTCAGCACCAAGATCACAAATATGCTGAGAATGATGAAATAGTTACTTGGAGCCAGTCTGAGAATGGGACATCAAGGATTATTGCAGGGCTTAGAACCAGTGACGAGGCATGAAAGAGAAGGGTTGGGGTACCAACACACCGAAGAAGACAACCAAGAGAAAAGGGGTCGGGGGCATCAATATTCGAGTTTTAGCTCACTTAATGGGTTTTTCGTCAAAGAATGAGAGGACTTCCCCTTTTGCGGCTTTCAGGAGCCTTGGAGAAACAACGACGGAGAAAACCTTTCAGAATGGGAAATCTTCTATGAAGAGGACCTTTATATCAAAGAAGACACTATACACAGCTTCTCTACCAAGTTGATGATCGAGCCAAGAGAAGAAAATGAAGACGACAAAGATGAAGAGGAAGAAATGATAGGAGATCTCCTCGACGTCATGGCTTTAAAGGATGAGGAGCCAAAGGATGACCCTGTACACTTAATACTGATGGAGACATAAATACAGGATCATTTGATATTGCGTATAGATTGAACAAAAAACTTTTTCTAAAACCCTATAATAATAAAGGGATTTCACCTTTGTGGATCATGTAGAGGATCCATATGAGGAGACTAGGGTTTGAAAGCATCAGATTGCGATTTGGTCAGATTTTTCTAATTCTCGCTGGGCTGCGAAAATCGATTGTTTTCGCCATCGAAACGACCTCTGATCGTCCTTATTTTATACGCGATAATAATAACTTTGCGTTCCGAACGTCATATCCAAAGATCAGCCCGATCCAACGGCGCCATCAAAAGTTCCGATTAATTTACGACTACTGTGCCGAAAACCTAAAGATCTTCTATCGTATTCCTTCCGTTATCAAATCTTGCACCGAGTGTGGGCTACAGTATTACCAAGATTTTCTCCTCTCTCAATAGAACAAACCCTAACTCATAAGAATTATTGTTATTATAAGAAAAGATTAGGCCGGTGTATATATAAGGCTACGATAGGGACCTTAAGGAGAAATAAGTGTTTGGGCTTCCTATGGAAAGTTGGAATCCTAATTCCACTATGAATTAGTTCCTTACATAAATTATAATTCACACCACTAAAGAATTATAATTGCACTCCCATCCTTATCTCAAAATTATATTTCGAGCTCCTTATTATTAAATACTTATTATTCTCTCCACGTTAAGATTACATATAACCGTCATTTAAATTAAATTACTGACAATTATATTTAAATGACTTCTTAATCCTTGAGCCTACCACTTAACTTATTTGACATGTCGGATTAACATAATTCACCTGCAGGGTTTGACATGATCAAAACTTATAAGCTTCTCCAGGGGCTATCATCAATCCCTATACCGGGATGTGGATTCCATCAATAATTAATATTCATCATACATATAGTGTCGTCATCCAATTCACGAAGATTATTGATCCATAAATGAATCTCACTCATATTGAGTCAAAACAACAAACACTACATATATATGTCTATTAATTATTTCAAGATTAAGAGCATAAGTAATCATAATAATCATGGGATTTTAAATTGTTTTATATAGTCAGTATAAAAACAATTAACCCAAACTGGTCCTATTCAATACACACAAAGTGTACTAGCACAACGAGTTAAAACTATACCATTTTCTGTAGTTAAAATAAACTACTAAAACTTGTGCTACAATCCTACTGATGGGTGTCCAATTCCATCTAAGACTGTGAACCATTAAACTTATATTCCACAAGAACCGATGATAAGATCTTCTGTGTGTAAGCTATACTCTACACACCAAATCATCTACTATATGGAATAAAAGACACACATGCACAATATTTAAATAAATAATATAATGCAACCATTGCCCATACAGATTCTCATTAAAATAGAAAAACCAAGTTTATAACATATCCAAACCAACAAGAAAATTATGACTTTTAGTATATCACTCTAACAATCTCCCACTTAGACTCAAAGCCATGCAGCTATGCATCTCACTCCCATTCCCTCAACGTGAACATTCTATGTGTTTTCCCTTCTAATGAATCCTCGGCTCTTTCGAGTTCGCAACCGTTTCACTATTATCAAAATAAAGTGAAATAGCTTATAACACTGAAGGTGCCACATCTAGATTCATATGGAAGTTCCTGAGCCAAACCGCTACTTTAGCTGCTTTTAAAGCAACCACATATTCAGCTTTCATGGCGGAGTCAACAATGCCTGACTGCTTGATACTCCTCCAACCAATGACTCCACCTCTTAGAGTAAACACATAACCTGAAGTTGACTTTCTGGAATTATAACTTCTGACTAAAAATCTTTGTCTGTGTATCCAACAGGTACTAGACTGTTTGCCTGGTAAACCAACATAAAAACTTGAGTCCTGTTAAGGTACTTAAGTATATGTTTTACCACAATCCAGTGTTCTTTCCCTGGATTAGACAGATATCTGCTAACCATATCAATGGTAAACCAAATGTCTGGTCTAGTACACAATATAGCATACATGAGGCTTCCCACTGCCAAAGCATAAGGAACTCCCCTTATCTTCTCTATCTCATCATGTGTCTTATGACATTGATCTTGGATAGAGTGATTCCATACCTAAAAAAAGGAGAAACCCTTTCTTGGAATCTTATATACTAACTCTAGCAAGAATTGTATCAACGTAAGTACTTTGGATAAGCCTAACATCCTATTTTTTCAATCTCGCATAAGCTTAATACTAAGGATGTGACTGGCTTCTCATAAGCCCTTCATATCGAACTGACTTGTTAACCATACCCTCACTGAAGATAATATTCACGTATCGCTTCCAATAAGTAAGATATTATCCACATACAATACCTAGAATACCACCGCGCTTCGGCTGCGCCTTTTGTACACACAAGACTCATCTGAACATTGATCAAAACCAAAAGATTTGATTTCATGGTCAAAACAGATGATGCTTTCCCAAGATCTAGACACTTGCTTAAGTCCATAAATGGGCTTCTTCAGAT